>JAJJMB010007077.1:958085-974116 GCA_023531105.1 Papaver atlanticum
TGAACGAACTTTACTCACCACTTTCACTACAACTACAAAACACATCAGCGTGCACAGAATTCAATTGATACGTTGAGTGGGGAAGCAACGGCAGTTGTGGATGAGTTGTTGGCGTCGATTACTGGGGTTGTCAATCTTTTGTTGGCAGGCAACTGCCCTAATGCATTAGGTGAGTTCATTGCCAGTGCACCCCTTATACCATTACTCAAACACGGTGGTGGGTTTAGGCCTATTGCGGTTGGTACTATTTGGCGAAGACTGGTCTCTAAGGTGGCTTCCTTCTCCGTCTATAAGGACATGACATCTTATTTAGGGGATCATCAGTTTGGTGTTGGTATGCCGGTTGGAGGGGAGAGTATTTTATATGCTGTAAATGGTTTGCTGGAGTTGAAAGGTCATTTGGATAAGATGTCAATGCTGCTTATTGACTTCTCTAATGCTTTCAACATGGTGTGTAGATCTCATCTCATTATGGAGGTTCGTCTTCATTTTCCAAGTATTTCTCGCTGGGTTGCATTTTGTTATGCTAGACCTGCTAAGCTTTATTACGACCAATATATTTTGTATTCTGCTCTTGGCGTCCAGCAAGGTGATCCACTGTGTCCCCTTTTTTTTTTCTCTGACACTTCATCCTCTTGTGAAGTCCATTGCTTCTCTCTGTAAGCTTGATTTTCACGCCTGGTACCTTGATGATGGCACAATCATCGGTGACATACTTGAGGTAGCCAAAGCTTTGCGTATAATAGAATCGGAAGGGACGAGTAGGGGTTTACATCTCAACATTAAGAAAACTGAGGTCTTTTGTCCTTCAATTGACCCACGAAGCATTACTGAAGATGTATTTCCCATCGATATTGGTATGCCTAGTAATGGCGTCAAACTTTTGGGAGGTCCTGTGAGTCTGGACTTGAACTTCATAAGTGACATGGTGGCGAGCAGGGTGAATAAAACCGTTCAGTTAATGTCCGCCATCAGAAAACTCAAGGACCCTCAAAGTGAGATGTTGTTACTCCGCAATTGTGTTGGGGTGTCCAGGTTATATTTTGCTATACGTACGACCAATCCTGCAGCTCTACAACAGGCTACTAATCTTTTTGATGACCATTTACTCAAATATTTGAGGCTTTTAGTCACGGGAGATGGAGCTGGTTTTGGGCCTTTGCAGCATAAGCTGGCTACTTTGCCCATCAAAGATGGTGGCCTTGGTATTTACACAATGGCGGACACTTGCACCTACTGTTATCATGCCTCTATGAGTCAGACTACTTCGGTGCAGAAGGTGATTCTTGGTAGATTATTCTCAACAGATAATGGTTCGGCTTATCAGTTGGCTCTTTAGAACTTCATTCAGGTATGTTGTTTGTCTTGCACTTATTACGTCGATGATACTACCCCCCTTCTATGCACTCCTTGGCAGTCACTTATTTAATGCGGTTAAGAAGCAAATCCTTGTCCAATTTTATTTGTCTGAAAGAGATTCCATTCTGTGGCAATGTAACCGGGTCAAACATGGACAAGATTACCTTTTGGCCGTGCCCATTAGTGGGTTAGATCAATGCCTCGGGCCCAGACAATTCAGACTGGTGGTTTGTTATCGACTTGGTATCCCCTTATTTGTCAAGGATGGCTTGTGCTCTAGTTGCAATAGACCCATGGATATTTTTGGTGATCATGCACTTCATTGTGCTAATGACGTCGGCCTCAAATTTCTCCATAACCTTGTACGTGATGTAATTGTTGATATTTGCTACAAAGCTGTTATGCCTGCACGCAAGGAGGTTGCTTTGGGTCTTTTGTCAGATAATAACAAGGATCTACGTCCAGCGGACATCCTTGTTTGTAACTGGGGAAATGGCCAAGATGTGTGTATGGATGTCACAGGTGTATCACCCTTCACCGGTGAGGGTGCTTGTGCTTTCATTCCAGGTCAAGCTATTTCGAAAGAAATTTCACGCAAACGTACTAAATATCTGGATGCTTGTGTTTCACATGGATATGGTTTGGGGATTTTGGCTTTCACTACTTTATGGGAGCTTAGTGGGGATATTGTATGGTTTTTTAAGCGTTTGAAAAATTGTTTAGCTAGTAATGATGCTGGTAGTGGTCTAGGCAGTTTTATTTTTCATAGATTGGGTATTGCTATCCAAAAAGGTGTTGGGGCCCAGCTTGTTGCTAGGCTACCAACTAGAGCTTTGTACGATTCCATATAACTGGATATATTTTTTTTATAATTGAGAAAAAAATTATTTTATAATTTTATTTATTTATTGACAAACACAGAGTAATTTACATAGGGACAGTTGGGAGTCTAGCAACAAGCTGAGCTCCAACTGCTTTTTGAATAACAAGCCCAATTCTATGAAAAAGAGAACCACCCACTTTATAATTTGCATCGTGACTTGCAAGGCAGTTCTTCAGTCTCTTCAGAAATACAACAGTGTCTTCACCCAATTCGCCTAAGGTGGTGAAAATCAACACTCCAAACCCGTAGCCATGAGCGATACATTTTTCTAGATATTTATTGCGTTTGCGTGTAATAGCAGCTGCAATCGCATGGCGTGGTACAAAAGTACGGGTGGTATCACTAGTGAAAGGGGATACGCCAGTAACATCAAAACATACGTCTTGTCCTTTCTCCTTTGTACACAAGAATATCAGTTGGTTTCAGATCGGAGCTATTATGGGACCAGAAACCCAAGGAGACCTATTTTCTAGCGGCAACCCCGGCTTTATAACAAATATCAGCAAAGACATCTCGAACCATATCATGACGAAATTTAAGGCCAACCTCTTTAGCACAGTGTAACGCGTGATCACCGTAGATATCCATGGTTCTGTTGCACCCTACGCACGAACTATCAAAGTCAAAGAGGGGAATACCCAACCTGTACTTAAGTATAGCACGAAATTGTCTCGGCCCAATGGATTGGTTAAGCCCAGAAATCGGTATGGCTTTCAGAAAGTCTAAGGCATGTTCCATTTTGTTGCTTTGCCACAAGTACGCTTCACTGTCTGATAGAGAGAACTGCAGAGGCAACTCCCATTTAACCACCTCAAAGTATCTAACTGCCAGTGAGTTCATGGGATGGGAAAGTTTATTTAAGTTTGATGGAGGAGGGACATATCTTGCAGGTCTGTGTAAAGACTTGTAAAGCATGTTATTATATAAGAAATAAGTTCATTACACATCAACAACGGTGGGTGTAGGTAGCCGAGAAACAAACTAAGCTCCTATACCTTTCTTAATAACAATTCCTAATCTGTGAAATAGAGAACCTTCTATTTTAGAGATGGCGTCGTGACTATCCATTCAGTTCTTCAACCTCTTCAGAAGTACTTCAGCATTACCACTGAGTCCACCAAAAGTTGTAAAAAAAAGAATACCAAAATCATATCCATGTCCAGTACACTTGGCCAAATACTTATTACATTTACGCGTAATGGCCTCTAAGATGGCTTGTCCGGGTGTAAAGTTGTGATATTTGTTATTAGTAAAAGGTGAAACAACAGTGATGTCGAAACAAACATCTTGGCCATTCTCCCAATTGTACACTAATACGTCTGCATGTATCAATCCGGAATTTGCATCAGTTTGGAAACCAAGTGATACCTCTTTTCGTATTCTGACCCTAGATTTATAGCACATATCACTAATCAAGTCACGAACAAGATCATGTCTGAATTTTAATCCCACATCCTTGGCGCAGTCTAACGCGTGATCACCGTAGATGTCCATAGTCCGACTACATCTAGGGCAAAGATCATCCCCACTGAAGAGGGGTATACCCATCTATAACATAGCACTGATCTGAACTGCCTAGGAATAAAGATGAAAGCAAACTCAATCGATTCGCGACTCGACTAAACAAGCATTCAAATCATGTAACGATATTAATGGTGAATCATAAACGATAATATTGAGACAAAACTAATTCATCAAACCAAGAAACATGCTATGTGAAATCAACTTAATCATTAACCAATAATAAAACTCTAGCTCATGTTCATGGAGTTCATAACAAGAAGAAAAAGAAAAGCTCTCATGTTTCTAAACCCTGGAACAAAAAGTAGAAGCCAAAATTATTCTCCCTCATGGAGAGGTAAAAATAGTATGCAGAGAGAAATTCCTCTTATCCTTCCTTTTCCAAAACTAGGTTAGCCGACTGCCAAGTTAAGCCTCTCACGACCCATTATCCAAGCCCAGTTAAACACAGGTCCACCTCTATGATGCTAGTCAGTTTTGCAGAACTGACAAGCCAACTTAGCCTGAGCAAGCACCATACACTTCCGTCTATGTCTCTAACTCTCATTTCCCGCAGTTTCTTAATTCCAGCAACAACCCATTCATTCATAGACGCCAAGCATTATTCAGTTACTCATATCACTACTTCCCTGTAAAGCCAACATAGCAGCAAGCACCTGCTTCACTATCTGCATAAGCAAACCCTTGTTCTGTACCGCCTTGTATCACCAGGTCCATCTCCAACTACAGCTGCAACAGCTCCCTGTAAAATCATTCCCATACATTCACAGTTTCAAACCATTTAGTTCATAGCCATCTCCATATCACACCACCAGTTCCATCTTGGCTTCATGGCTGGAGCAACACAGCTTCTCCTTAGCATCAAATGCAGACTCCGAATCATACCACCTGCAATTGCTAACCTCTGTCAAATCTAATTCAGCACTACCATATTCAAGACTTCACTGCTTCAACAGAGACTCAATAGCATCCAGTTCTTTTTGTTCTTGCTCAACTCCAACTCAAACAACACTGTCTTTTGTTCACGGCTCCAGAATGCCCATTACTGTAGCTCCTCATCATCTGCTTCTCTTACTGACAGCAACAGCAACATCACTTTCCTTTAGCTGCACAACAATTCCAACTGCATATGCACCTGCAACTGCAATATCCTAAGCATACATCTAACTTCTCTTCTCTGTCGAGCCAAGTACCAACAACACCATCATGCTCAACTGCAGCAACACCTTCATTCCAGCCAAGATGGCACTGCATCCTCCACTTCAGCTAACATTCAGTTCAGCTACAAGTCTTTACTTCCCTGACTTCATCCAATCTCTGCACCATGGCCTGTAGCCTTATCAACCAGCTCACACACCAGCAACTCCTAGGCCTAGCCCGCAATATTTCATTGCATTTGCAGCATCAATTCAGTCAACACACAACACCAATAACTCCATTTCTTTGTGCTCAGCTGCTTCCACTGCCACCAGACCCATTGTTTCCGCTTCACTAGAGACTGAATCTCTTCCTTTACAGCTTCATATGAACAATTCATCACAGTTCTCAAATTCAGATTCAAATCTTCCCTTTCTGACTTCAGTTTCATATCAACAGCCATCTCGTCCATTAACTCGGCTTGACTCTACAGCAACCTTAACTCCAAAAATCTGTCAAGACTCTTCTTCGATCAATCCAAACTCGATTTCGAGTTTAACCCATCTTCTGCATCCACCTGAAGCAACAACACCTTCTCTAGATTCCACCAGAATTCAAACTTCGTCTAGTTCCTGCAGCTGTTCATCACTGAAAACCTAACTTCAGTTCCTTAATCTCCGTCTGTTGAGCAACGACAACAACTCTCTTCTATGTTCTTGATTTCCCTTCTCAATTCTGCTCAAACCCCACACCAATTCGCACCAATCTTCACCCAATTTCAGATCTAAATCAAACCCATGGTTTCCTCCATCATTTCTCTAATTCATGGTAACAAACTAACCATCACCATTTCTTCCTCCTTATCTGTATACGACTTCAATCAATATCACCCATTTACTCGATCAGTAGCGTCATCTTCTCGATCTCCACCTCTGATTTCACCTGTGAATCTCTCTTTTCTAAATTCTGGTAGCCGCCATCAAACAGAGACAGTAATGACAAGAGAAATAAGTGCTTCTCTTAAGTCTAGGTTTTGTGTAGGAATAAGAATTGATAAAGGCACCCATCGACTTAGATAAGGGATGGCCGGTTAATATGTGGCCTGTCAGTTTCACAAAACTGACAGCTTATTCTCCACCTCTTTTGGTGCGCAACCTTCATTGGCTCCGGGTATCACTCGCATGTGAATTGATCTTATTGTGCTTTACGCTCCAAATGGCTCATTTCTCCTTCTTTCGCTCCAAATGACTCCAAAGTACCTAAAAACCGAAAAGTAAACATAAGATACATAATTTACAAGAAAACTCACAAAGAAAGCATAAACAATAGATAAATATCAAGGTGTTTATGACACCTAACATATTCATACAAATTTCAATGCCGGAACGCACTGAAACTCAACTGTTTGAGTTAGGGTTCGCGATTCTAACCCAAACCCACTGTTGTAAATCGATTCAAACACTTATAAACTAGTTCAAAATCACTTACCTTCTCACAGAAGCCATGTTTGCGAGAGGTTGATTGTCCGAGTTCTCTTCTTCTTCTTCTTGGGCAATCCGATTGATCCTTTCTTGTTGTTTTTGACTTCGATTGGGCATTTGATTTCTTTCGTGGAGGCATGGTTATAGATAGATTCGGGTAATCGACGAAGATATTTTTTAATCGACGATTCGACGACGAAGAACGATGAAGAAGAAGATGGAAGGGATTTTTTTTTTGAAAACCTAACCTAACCGAGTGTGCCGGCACTCAATGGAAATGGGGGATAACTGCTTTTGTGTTTTGATTTTAAGTTTTAGATTTTTATTTTGTGGGAAGGGTAGTATAGTCTTTTGATAATGTTTTTAATCAACCAAAGGGTATTTTAGTATTTTCGCTCCCAAAAAACACCCCTTAGCAAACACTATTGATTGGGGTAAGTAATTTATATCCCCCAATTAGTTCAAGTATCCCCAATCACGCGTTCTTTTTGTATTAGCTGCTATACTGCTAGATTGCAGTTAAATGTCATTATTGAGTGCTATCAACCCGAATTGTTTTTATTTATACTATTTTCAAATCATTTCTATGACTCCATCCATGCCACTAGCTGCCAGTTTGATTTTTACATCCTAGCTCTCTTGTACTGTTGTTTCTCTATTTTTTTCATGTTGTATTATTGTTTCCCTATTTTTTCATGGTTTCTTTTCTCTTGATAGGTATGGGCCCGCATATCCGGGGATTATTCCCGAGATTTTTCATGATTTCTTTTCTGAGTTCGAATGAACAATCTAGATCTAACAAACCTAATCTGTAGCCCGGACAGGCACGGACTTCGGCAAACCCCATCCGTATATATAGACAGTTTTCAATCTTTGAATTCTTAACAGCAAAAATGTAACGAAAATGCTCCATATCCCGGGATTATTCCCGTAAATATAGACAGTTTTGAATTTTTGAATTCTCAACGGCAAGAATATGATTCACTTCTCTGTTTATAGAAAATAGAAATCCTTTAAAAAGATAAGAGAAAAAAAACCTAAATCAATCTTAGTCTATTAAAAAAAATTGAAGGTGAGAAAAAACCAATTAATGGAGAAGATTAACCAGAAACTATCATTGAGTGATGAAGAAAACTATAGTGAAGAAGAAGAAGGAGAAGAAGGAGAATCACCAGGAAGCGAAGAAAGTGCATCTGATGATTCAGAAGAAGACACAACATCTGGTGTTCTTGAAGAAACAAGGTCAAGTCTATCCAGACTTCCATTGAAGAAAAATAAATCACGGTTGGTATCTTAATCTTATCGATTGATTAATTGATCTCTTTATGTGTAGTGATGCAGCTTTATTTATTTTTTTAATTTTGATTTTTGCAGGATTTCAAAGGTTAATGAACCTGGAAATGATGAAGAAGAACCAGATGATGTAGAGATTAAGGTGCCCGAGACGTCCAAAAAGAAAAAGGTGCCCGAACTTAATGCCAAAGATGCTAAAAATTTTGAAACCGTTGAGAAGATTATTGCTGGTAACGTGTTTGATATAATGCTTCACTGATGACGTAAGTTTGTGGATAGAGTTTTAATGTGTTTTGTTTCTGATGGATGAGAACAGGTGGTCAGTTGGAGAAACTGAAAGTTGAACAATGTAAAGTTTATTTGAGGAAGAATGGGTTGCGATTAATGGGGAAGAAAGACGTTCTTATCGATCGGATTAAGGAACATCTTGGGTAATAGTGGATGACATTGATTTGTCTTTGATTTTTCTTTTACTTTTTTATTTTTTTCATGTTGTTTTGATCTAATTTGGTTATTGACTGTGTGTTATTGCAGGATCATAAATGGTGGTGGAGAACAGAAGTATCCGGAATCTAGCTTTGTGTGTAACTGCAAAGGTTGTTATGATTGTTAGATTTTACTTCGTTGAATTACTATTAGAGCATTGTTAAATTTTACTTGCTGAATTACTTTCGGAGCAAGCATTATGGTGGTGTTTTTCTTGACTATGTTTCTTCATTGAAAGAATGTTTAAGTCTAGAAAAAACGTGAAGTCATATTAAAACCATATCAAGTTACTAGTAGAAACCATATTAAGTCATATCAGAGCCTAAAAAATCATTTTCAACAGTGATGAATTTTTGTTCAATCAGGCGTATCGATAGGATTCCTGCCGGTATTATGTTCAATAGTTCCTCTCGTTACGAGAGAGATTGATTTATAATTTTCAATTAGTTCGCAATAGTTAGAATAATCGTATCAAATCTTCTGAATTTGAAGATACGTTTAGTCCTCCTTGAACAAGCCGTATAACAAGAATTTTTAATTAGAGAAATAAGACCTAATCATGTAGTAGGGTGGAAGGAACCATGTTAAAAGTAATACTGCTAATAAATAGTTTGGTTTTTTCCTCTGGTTGTTATTATTACTGAACGCCGTAATCGACGAGGATTAAGAGTGTCTTCAAAGTCGAAAGATTTAATAAGACTATTTCAACTTTTTGCAAACTAGTTAACATTTATTAATCAACTTATCTGGTGGACGGGAGAAATGTTGAACGTAATATCGGCTTATTGATATGATTGTTTCAACGATGATATATCACCATTATGAAAAATAAAATAAAATAGGGCTTTAATATGACTTAAGATTGCCAGGAAGCTTGTGAAATCTTAGATGATAAAATCGGTAAATTTGTAGATGTCAACCTAATATCTAGTGATTTCTAGGATAACGGTAACTATACATATTTGGTAAATTATCTTTTAAAATTTGAAATGTTATTAGATGACTTTGTATAATGAGAATAAACCATGTTGTGGTGGAAGTGGAACTATCATACAATATCTTCTAACTCTCAGTATTCTAGGGTTTTTTACTATTTTAGGTACTTTGTTGTGAATTTTGTTTTCTGTCATGAGATAAGACTAGAGTAATAATATATTAGCAATAAAAGATATAAAGTTTACATCATTAACACAAAACCCTTTCAATTATAATGGCGATGTATCTGCGTCCAGTAAAATAGTATCAAGAATAAGTTTTGAGCCGATATTATGTAACATATTCCTTCACTTATCGGTTGATTTGATCCATGATGTTTTGCGAACTAATTCACCATTAGTAATATGATTATAAAAATACATCACCATTTTGGTTGAAAAGGATTTTTGGATTTTGTTGTGAACTTTATATTGTTTCTACTAGTAATATGATTTTACTGGTCTTTTCTCTTTATTTATTTACATAGAGAAAAAATAAATTTCATAAACTACCCACAACAGTGTTGGAAAAATTCTAGAATTCTTAGGTTTAGGAGATCACATAAGGTAATTGTGTTACAAAGTCTAATTGTGTGTTTACCCATGTTTTTAAAATTTTCAAGATAATTTACCCACTATATTTAAATATTTACCTATTGTTATGTAAGAAATTTCTAGATATTATGTTGAAATATGTATAAATTACCAATTTTTCATCTAAGATATGTTACTTACGCTCACAGTGAAAAGAAAAGATAGCCAAGAGCAAGCGCTGTGGTAATTCTTGGCTTAGGTTGAATTACTATTATGTGTCGTTGAATTACTATTTATTATGGGGATTGATGTGCAGGTGATGCTTGCACTGGAGATGTCGTAATGTTCGAGCAAAATGTTTATGAAATGTGCGCAAGCTAACTGTTTATCCTTGGTGCAAGTACAATTATATGAAATCTACAGCCATTTTGTATCGATGCTTATTGTTTTGGAATCGTATTACATTGTCTCGCATAGGTATAACATTTCTTCTAGGAGTGCCACTGGCCCTCCCTGTGGGAGTAGAAGCGTTGCAGGTCGTATTGTGAAGGAAAGCTATGGTTCTGCCAAGCAGCAACACACATTTACGGTGAGTTTGATTGTTTCATATGAAATTATATTATATCATTGGCTAATATTTGGGCATTGTGCACGTTGAAACTCTAAGTTTGCTCGATTTGATCAGATTGAAGTATTATGGAGCAAAGGAGTGAAACCACTTCCTCCACTCCACCCTCTTCTAATTAAGGGTAGAAACCTTTATAAGTTATAGACAATGAGACAGGTCTGTCCAGCTATGCTTTTTTCCAAGTTGTCTGGGAATGTATGTGATTCATCTTTCTGTACCATGGAGCTAAACTCTGCTCTTAAATTTCAGTTATGGGCAGATGAGGAGATGAGGCGAAAGGTTTTGCTAGAAAAACACTCCAGAGGATCTCTTGCCAAGTCTAACAGAAAAACAAGAATCCAGCAAAAAAAGATGAAGACGTTATGTGCAGTTTGTCGTCAGAGGTGAACTTCTCAACCCATTTGTCATCTCCTGCTAGAAAGTTTGTATTGAACAGAGCAGGAAGTCGTGACATTATGTGCAGTTTGTCTTCAGTTCAGCTAGTAGTTATTCCGTAAAGACTCCTTCATTAACACACTTGATTTTTGACTTTAGGGTGGTGAGAAATAAAAAAAATACTACTCAAGAGACGGCAACAAGGATGTCACCAGATAAAATGGAGAAGAAACTAGATGCTAAGCTTCAGAATCAACTCCCAGCAGTCTCCACAAGAAAACCCGCCCAGATTGGAGAACATAAACCTGCTTTGCCTCCAAAGATGGTTCTCACCGAGGTCTGCATGAACACCACAACGGCATCAAGTACCATCAAACAGCATCAAGGTCGCAGTATAAATGTTGAAAACAATCAAAGTAATGGGTATCAGGTTGCCAATACTATTCTTGGAAGGGCTTCCTCAAAGCAGTGGATCTGTAAATACTATCCTCAAGGAAGGTGTTATTTTGGAGATAAGTGCAAGTATTTGCATGAAGAGCCTCCCATTAAACAGCAGTTGTGCCGCTACTACGCTCGGGGGAGGTGTTATCATGGAGAAAACTGCAAGTATTTGCATGAAAGAAGATAGGGAAACACTAGAGCGAGGTTTTAATTATGCTGTCACATTGTTGTAGAGTTTTTGATGTCAGGATCCAAATTTTGTAATTTAATATAATAGATTCAGCGAAGCTACCTATATCCTTTGTCATCCTGGCAACAAGTGAAGGAGCCGTGTAAATACTTTTCTTCAGCTTGTTATCATAGACACCAGTCTATTTCCATTTATCTTACACAGGTTCCATTCGTAGTTCAAATTTTATATATTTATCATTTTTATTCCTTTTGAAGATTATATTTGCAATTAGATGATATAGGGAAGATCAGAGTCCACAGATTCCACACTACTGGAACACATTCCAAAAACTTATTTTATTGAAAGCAGTAGCACAACATACCACAACTCACAGAAACATCAAGATACAGGAATACACTTGTTTAGAGGTTTACTCAGCTGCCAATAATGTAAATAACAAACAAGTTCAACACAGGGAAACTACTGGGGTAAGACTAGCTCCAGCAGCACTGTAGACTCTCTGAGGATCCAACTCAGAAGTCTGAACCCTATGAAGCAAGCTTTTATTTACAGCTTGATAAGCGATTTTACATACAATAGTAGTAGGTAATTGCAAATTCCAGTGTGTTCAATCTACAGGTTGAGGTTTGGGATGCTTTTGCTCCTCAATTATATTTTCAACCCTCTGCACATTTGTCAACAACGGGATCCACACTAAGAGTAACATAAGCCAAACAGAACCAAGGGTTAACGATGGATGTTTTCTACCTTTACAGAACTTCTCTGCAATAAAAGTTCTCCCAAAGAAGGAATATTTGCAGTCCTGGGAGTTCTTGATAAACACTGCAGTTATACGAGGTAAAAAAAGACAATCATAGAGTTGTTCAATTGTTTATATTCTCATAGAAGTATACAGGACACAATTGAAGCAAATTCGGATTGATTCAAAAGAATCAGTTCATGAACAATTTAGCCACGGTTTGCAAAGACTGCATTCCTTAATATATAAATTTATTTGTTCATGAGTATAAAATCATACTTAACCGATTTAACAACTTGAACAACTTAAGTTTGCAAACGGGTACACAAACTTAAGTTCCGGACATTGGTCACAAGCCGACAGTTTGCAAACGGGTACGCAAACGTTAGCTCCGGACCAAACTCAGTTGAAACCGTTTACGAACGGGTACGTAAAGTTGGTTCCCTGACTTCAACAGTTAAGTCAGTTTGCGAACGGGTATGCAAACTTAAGTACCCTGACTTAACAAATGAGTAAGTTTGCGGACTGGTATGCAAACTTAATTTCCGGTCCTGATTCCAAAAAAAACGGTTCGCACACTAAGTACACAAACCGTAATGTATCCAGACATGGGTTTTAGCTCTTAACTCCCATTTCAATCATTGAAACATTCTTAGAAGACGACAATAGCCGTCTCACACAAACTATTAGCTTATAAGCAATTTTCAAGTGATCGAATGATCAATACGAAACATTTCGAGTCTACATCAAATGACTGTCTCACGCAAATCATGTAAGATGTTACCAGGAGATTTTCACATGATCGTCTTTTGACTTTCGTCAAGAATAATGATTAACGTAGTTAAAGCAAAAAGCTTTCCAACACATATTTCGAGAAAGATATAAGCGAGTTAAACTCAGCTCGAAATATCAAATGTGTATAATGTAAAGTCTATATAGCTATACGACTTTTGTCTCAATAGGAGATAGAATAGAATAGACTTATGAGTGATAAATGAGTTCCCTTTTGTTGATGAAGTTCCACAAGCTCCCCTTAGTAGTTCTTCGTCTATAATCGATGAACGTCGTGAAGTCTAAAGCTCAACTACACATTCTATCCCAATCTGAGACATAACTATAAGTAGATTAGAAATCAAGACTTATATTTTTGACAACTAAACTTGACAAACAAGCTTGAGATAGCAACGCTTGCGAGTTCGACCGAGCAGTGCTCTAACAATATTCATATGTTCTTCTCAAATCGGGGTGAGGCGAAGCCGAGCCACACCAAATTAAATCCGGACGGGATGGGGCGAGGCAAAGTCGAAGCCGAGCTTTACAAAGTCAGAAATATGGTTAAAATAAAAATATGCCCAGTGCGTAGAACGGGCACAAAATCGAGTTGAATATAAATTGCTTAAATATATATCATGGAAATGTAAATTTATTATGAGTAATTGTAAGAGGATGGGCTATGGGTAGTCTCCAAATGAGACTAACTCTTTTATTCTGAAGGAGCACTTATCAATCGAAGGAGTGTTCCCACAATGGGGAAGGAGGGAAACAAGATTATACGGCAGACTATTGCTTTTATGAGATTTTTATGGTGTTTTTGGAGGTGTGTTACCCTCTTTGTTTATGTCTTCTCCTTTATGGAGATTCTTTATGCTCTCTCATGGAGTTTCTTTGTGATCTCAATGGAGATTTTAAGTGGAAGTTCAAGTGTGGAAATCAAGATTCAAGACTTTGGGCATATTACTCTCATATTTTTATGAGAGGATCTCCTTTTCTAGAAAAAAAAACCCTTTCAAAATGGTTGGATTATAATCCCAAAACCATTCTCTCAATATTAGGATTGTTTGGTACTCTTGTTGGTAGTTTGTTACTTCTCTTCACAAATTACTCTTGGTTAGTACCTTTGAATTGTAATTTGATCTTGATGTACTTGAAATCCATGTAATCTCTATTTTATCATGAAAGAAATTTATGAGATTTATCAAAAAAAAAAAAAAAAATGCCTATGGAGAACTATTTGCCATCCAAGACAATTTTTGACAATCATGTGTAGGACAATTTTTTTACCCCACAGCAGACTGTTAACCGTGTATGCCTTTTTTTTCCTAGCGTTTTTAGGGGCCACTCAAAAGGAATTAGGGGCCAACAATAAAACAAAATAGGGTCACTAAAACCTAAATTGAGTTCACCCCTTATCCTTTTTTTTCGTAATGGCAAAATTTCTCTTTAATAATCGGAAATTAAACATGAATTCGGTAGTCAGTGTACATTTAGTTATTGTTAGCAAAATTATTTTAAGTTTTTTTTTTCCCGAATTTTGGTTCTACCATAATCGGTAGATAAAAATCTATTTTACCTACCGATTATGGATGATGTTCTTAAGAAATGATGAACATCAACCAGAATCGGTAGATAAAATGATTGTTATCCATCGATTATATAATCCGAAGTTAAGTTCACTTACCTGACTTCCGATTGTTATAATTCCAAAATTCGAAAAATTAAGGTTTTTTTTTCAAAAACTCATTTTGGGGCCAGTATATAATCGGAAGTTTAATTAACTTAGAATACTATCGAATATGGTAATTCTCATTTCAAAATGCCACTATATAATCGGAAGCTAAGTTCACTTACCTTACTTCCGATTGTTATAATTCCAAAATTCGAAAAATTAAGGGGTTTTTTCAAAAACTCATTTAAGGGCTAGTATACATTCGGAAGTTAAATTTACTACCGATTATGGTAGTACCAAAATTCGAAAATTAAATATATTCGGTAGTATTCTAAGTTAATTAAACTTCCGATTATATACTGGCCCCAAAATGAGTTTTTGAAAAAAAACCCTTAATTTTTCAAATTTTGGAATTATAACAATCAGAAGTAAGATAAGTGAACTTAACTTCTGATTATATAATGGAACTTTGAAATGAGAATTACCATATTCGGTAGTATTTTAAGTTAATTAAACTTCCGATTATATACTGGCCCCAAAACGAGTTTTTGAAAAAAATTCTTCAATTTTCGAATTTTGGTACTACCATAATCGGTAGTAATTGTGTTCATTATCTACCGATTGTGTTTAATTTTTAGAAAAATTGAATTTTTTGAATCAAGAATAATCGGTAGGTAAAATAGATTTTTATCTACCGATTATGGTAGAACCAAAATTCGGAAAAGGAAAAAAAAAAAAAAACTTCAAATAATTCTACTAACAATAACTAAATGTACACTAACTACCGAATTCATGTTTAATTTCCGATTATTGAAGGGCAATTTTGCCATTACGAAAAAAAGGATAAGAGGTGAACTCAATTTAGGTTTGGATGACCCTATTTTGTTTTATTGTTGGCCCCTAAAAATGCAATGTTTTTTTTTCACACGGCAGACAATCCCTCGTGTATTGTCTATTACCAACCACTTCTTCCCCTAAAGGAGTGTAAGAAAGAGTTGGGGGCGAAGGAGTATTGGGAAAGGGAAAAAACGATTTAGTCCAAAACCGTCTCCAAAGATACGGATTAGTCCACCCCGATCCGACTAGGAACAGATTAGTCCAAAGTTTATTTGAAAATGTGTAAAGACGCTGTTATCCTTCGCACGCGTTTCATAAAGCACACGTGCAGCGAATTAAAACTGTTTTGTAACTAACACAGTTAATGCGGGAGAGACACGTTGGTTCGAAGAAAAAAACTGAAAGAAAAAAACCGGAAATGTTATTATTTCATTTAGCAGAAAAACTCAGAGAAAACTTTAACCTAAAATCCAAAATCGAAACACTAAAGATTCAAAATCAAACCTTAAATTTTCGTAGAATTTAACAATACAGTAGCAGTAACATCATGGTGAGTGCTAAAAAACCAGTAGCAAAGCGAAAATCAACAGAAAAATCTTCTGATACAACAGCAACAGTTGAAGAAGATACTTCAAAATCACAAGGACCGAAGATGAGATCAAAATCTACAGCAGTTTCAACATCAACTGTACCAGAAGATACTT
>JAJJMB010007077.1:974126-1065580 GCA_023531105.1 Papaver atlanticum
TACCAGAAGATACTTCAAAATCACCACCACCTAAGAAGAAATCAAAAACTTCAAAGAAATCAACATATGGTCAAACAAAAAAGGGTAATGCTACTTCAAACTGTTGTCCATCTATTGTGTTTTACCAGTGTACAGGTCTGTATACCGGCATGTTATATCATGTTTATATGTTCTGATGTTTATGTTTTCAAACTGTTGTTCATCTCTTGTTGTTGGTGTGTATAGATATGTACACCATCATGCTGTTGCAGGCTTTCAGTTTCAGTTCTATCTATTTTCTTGCAATTTTTATGAGATTTATTGTTGGTGTGTACAGATATGTACACCACCATGTTGTTGCATTGATTTGTGTTCAGATTTCTTGTTCATGTGTATATACTACTACAGTCACATGTTGTTATACTGATTGGTGTCATGTTCTGTATGTTTTTGTACTGACTGTTGTGTTTTGAAACTGTTTTTTCATCACTTGTGGTACCAATGTACAGATTTGTACACCAGCATGCCAGTTCATATTCATATTTCCTGACTGTTGTGTTTCAAAACTGTTTTTTCATCACTTGTGGTACCAGTGTACATACAGGTACACCAGCATGCCAGTTCATCTTCATATTGGCTGCTGAGTGTGTTTTGAAACTGTTTTTGTTAGATTTTTGTAAGAGTGTAAAGACTTTTACACCTGTATGTACCAGTGTACATACAGGTACACCAGCATGCTAGTTCATTTTCATATTTGATTAGTGCTCTGTTAAATATTTGTGTATAAATTGTTGTACACCTATGTGACTGTTTTGTAGTTATGAGTATAATGAATGTATTATTCTTCTTGGTTCATTTTCGTAGATACCAACAAACCTTATAGATCAAGTTTCCATGCAATTAGTGACTTTGTGAATAGAAACTTTGAGGAAGATGAAACAAAAAGAGGAGGAAAAGTATGGTTCACTAATTATCAATTAGAGAAGCAAAAGGAAGGACTATTCTGTCCTGTTGTAGATATCTTTGTCCACAAAAAAGCAGATCAGAAAGATGAGAAAGATCAAAGTAAAAAGAGAGATGATATATGGACTAAGAACCCAAACTCAATCTTGAAAATTGTGAGACAGTATCGCCATGAAATTTGTGACATAGGGGGACATTATTTCATGTTTGATACTCCCAAGAAGAACGTAAGAGTGGCAGTAAAGAGTGAACCGAGGATTTGTTTCTAATTTATGGGATTAAGATGGTGGCAATGGAACTTGAAAAAGGAGAAGATGTAAAAACTGCAGCTGAAAAAAGATACGGTCCGCTGATAAACAGATTAACTCTTAAGAAACGAAATGAGCTAGGAAAAAAAGATGTGGAGGAGGAAATCGTACGTATCATGAAGCTAAACCCAAAGTCGCGATTGGAGATTGAAAGAGACGTTGAAGACTTATTGGTGTTGTTTACTATGTACTTGTGTATAACGGTGTTTTTTACCCAGGCAAACGGAAGTATGATTAGCAAGAACCAGTATGCACACTTTTTTGAGTCTTTCGATAGGATGAAGAAAACTTGTTGGCCAGTTCATATACATGAGTATCTCATGGCGTGCATTAAGAAACATTTCGATTCACCACTTAAAGTTAATGGTTGTGTGATTTATCTGTTGGTGAGTTTACATGTGCACACAATTGTACACCTGATATATCCATTCACCATTTTAAATAATTCTGTTCATTGTGTTTGTTCCTTTCTCTTACATTTCTACCTATTCAATTATTTGTTAATGCAGCACTGGTTTGCTGAACACAACAAAATCATGCAGCCAAGCAATGAGGAAGGTGTGCCAAGGCTTCTCAGGTGGATCATCAGTGACGTCAGTAATACAATCGAGAAAGACCTGAATGACGCCATGAAAAAGGTATCTCAAAAAACTTTCTTACGATAGTATATGTACATCGATATACACCTTTAATAAGGTGTACAGGATTGTACATTGTTGATAGTATATGTACATTGATATACACCTTTAATAAGGTGCACAGGATTGTAAAAAATTGGTGATAGATTTGAAAAAAAAATCATGTGTACAACAATGTACACTTTTAACACATGTGTGGAAAATTGTACACCTGTGATAAATATTGATACTTTGGCATGTTTTCAGATGCAACCAGAATGGGTAAAGGCTTACACTGATGAAGAGCGATTGCTTTTGGATGAGTACCGGAGGCAGAAACAAGAAAATAGCATAGATGCAGTGAAGGAAAAGCTGCGCATATTAGATATGCAAAGAAAGAAGTTGGATGAGGAGCTTACTGAAGTTCAGGAGAGACAAGAAAGGCTTCTTAATTTCATCGAAGAGAAAATCCTAAAAGTTAATGAAGTTGGTCTAATGAACTTGACAGAAAGAGAAGTGAATAATTTTCGTAATTACATTTTGGATTAAATCTTTAAATTTGCAAAGGAAATACGGCTTGAAACTGAAGAGGATGAGGAGATTGAGGAGGAGGAGGAGGAGGAGGACAAGGTTGAGGAGGATGGGAAGAAGAACAAGGAAGATGAGGAGATTGAGGAGGAGGATGACAAGGTTGAGAAGGATATGGAGGAGCACAAGGAAGATGAGGAGATTGAGGAGGAGGAGGAGGAAGAGGAGCACAATGAAGATGGTGATATGCATGATGATAAGGATGATGATAACAAGGAGTGTAGCAAGGATGATGATGACAAGGAGGGTAGAAAACGTGGTGATATGCATGATGATAAAGATGATGATGATGAGCAGGGTGGCAAAGGTGGTGATATGCATGGTGATCACAATGACAAAGAGGGTAGCAAAGGTGGTGATGACGAGCATGGAACTGAATCTGAAAAGAATGAAGTTCCGTCTGAAACTCCTGAAAAACGAAGGTATAAAATCACTTTTATTAAATGTGGCAGTCATTTCTTTTTATGTGTGTAGATAGTTTTACACCAGTATGCTAAAACTCATACCTTTTCTCAAAACTTGAATCTTTTAGCACTCCTCTGTCAAAGACAAATGAACAGAAGGATGGCAATGATGGAACAAGGCAAGGTGTTGAGTCTGGAACTGCTAAGAAGCCTAGGTATGAAGAAAATTAGCTCGCATTTCTTTTCATTTTCTGTATATGTGTACCAAGATGTACACCTTACTGATTTCTTATGTGTGTGTGTACAAAGATGTACACTTTTGTAGAACCTAACAAAATATGCATTTTTTCAGCCCTTCTCTGCTAGAGACAGCTGAAATCGCTGAACATCAAGAACACCAGAATGTGATGGATGCCACTCCATCTGCTGAAATTTATGAAGCTACGATAATTGCAACTCAAGCCATATCTCAGCTGGACCCTAAAGGCATATCTCAGCTGGTTGAAGAAGATGTCCTTTTACTCACACAAGGAGAAGAGACAGAGAATGAGACTTATACATCAATTGAGGACCTTCTAGATAACTTGTCTGAAACTGTGTTCGTAAAGCTTGAGAAAGGTTGTTACAGAACGGCACCATCTGAAGTGAAGGTAAAGAAGGCAACCCTGATCCACGATTGTCCAAGCTTTTCATTGTTGAGCCAAGAAGATCCAATAGAAAAGTCACCGCAAAAATCATTAACCAATGAAGATGTACGAGAAATGATCGTTGCTGAAGCAGTGCAGTTCATCCAACAGCATAAAGATGAATTTTTTAGCAGTCAAGAAGTACAGGAGTAGAAGACACCACCAGCAAAGATAAGAGCAGGGAAGATGAAGGAAGCAGAGATGTTGAGGACAAAAGCAGCTGGCAAGTTGTCCAAGACACCACCAAAGAGAGCTGCAAAGAAAAAACTAGATCCTGATTTCACTGCCGAGGGTAAAACCAGACAAGTTAGGATAAAAGTGGATCAAAAAGGCAAGGGGATCAAAGAGGGAGAAGAACCAGGCTATCGTGCAACAATAAAGAGAAAGGAAAATGAGTATCATCCTTATCTCCCACTGCCAGATGTTCGTCAATCACCACTATACCATGCCATGGAACCAGGACAGGACAAAAAAAGGATACAGAAATTTTTCGACTATGCAAGCCTGACGTAAGTTAACAAATTAATTCATCGCACTATACGAATGATTGAATCTTATAAAAAAAAAGGTATGTGCACCACTATGTACATTAACATTTCCTTTATGATTCTGCAGCTCTGTAGCTTGGGAAATAACAAGACTCAAAGATCCAACGGTCAGGGAAGAAATTCTTATTGTGGGAAAAGTACTTCGTGAACTGATGTTCAACAAATATCTGGACCAAGAGGTACTACAGTTCTACGTCCATCGACGTTGTAGAGTAATTCTCAGAGATAGCTTTCGTCATCCAGATGATCAAAAGTACATGAGATGTGAAATAATGAGTCCTACTGCATGTGTAAGTTTCTCAAAAACAAATAAAAAATGTCATATATAGATACTTTAATGATGTGTACATAGTTGAACACCTAGTTGACATGGCGTGTTCTATGTGCTTGTAGATTTCTTTAGGTGTGGACATAGATGTACACCAGTATGCTATATGATTGATGACACATGCTCTGTTAAGTGTTTGCATGGATGCTTGATTGTTAGATTTTATTTAGGTGTGTAGATAGTTGTACACCTGTATTATACGTCATGGATACATCTATATCATACATCTATTTCCAGGCCTAAAATGTTTGATATGTAGTAGTGTACATGCTTGTTAGTTTTCTGGTCTAATTTAGGTATACCTAATTCATTTTATTTTCCAACAAATTATTGATTGCAGCACTACGTGAAGAACAATATCATCAGCACTCTACAAACGCTTGTGGTTGATTTCGTATGGGACATGCCTGACAATCTGGAAGTTCTTGTAATCCCCGTCAATCACTCTACAGAACAATTGGCAGTAGGAGTTCACTGGTCGCTTTTGAAGTTTGATTTAGAAGATCTAGAGTGGAAATGGTACAACTCGTTGCACTCAAATAAGGACTATAAAGATGATGCACAGCAACTGGCAAATGTGGTGCAGTTGGAACTCAACAAGAAGAGAGCGTTGAAGGGTGATTGATGTGAGTTTTAATTGTAGTAAAAATAGTGGTGAAAAGGTTCGATGCTCGAACTTGTGAAGGATTCTTTTAGACTCAAATTAACTAAAATAAAATTGTATCAAATTATAAAGAAGACACCGAGACTTTGGATTCCACCATTGACCAATTATTTGATAAATTCTAATCAATATTCATGAAATATTTTTCTTTAAAGTGATTCTAATATTTGCCTCTAATTTGGTTCTTGAAGTAATAATTGTAAGCACGAAGTATGAAACATCAAAAGTATTAAAACCAAGCATATCCCATCAAAACACTTCACAACTACTCAATAAAAACCAATTTTTCTTTTAAGTTCTATGCAAAAAATCATGTAAAATAATTGCAATAAATAATAAAAATAGAATTATACCACTTTTCATGGAACAATGGCTTCCTCCGTCGCCTCGGCTAAGGGGTTTAGCTCCTCATATTAATCGTGTTCTCAAAATACATGTTTATGGCTCAAAAACTGATTACAAGGGAGAAAAGGGAATACTGTAGTCGCTGAAAGTCTAATACAGCGGACGGAATCGTTGCTGAAGAGATTTGGTGACTGCAGGATGATGCGACCGTAAATCGTTGTCACTGAAACTAAGTCTGCCTCTGCAACTTTCTTTTTCCGCTGTTCTGTGTTCTTCGTCTTCTCCGGCAACAGCAGCAGCAGCAGAAACGTGTTTTCTTCCAATGATTTTTCTAGCTTCTCTAAGGCTCTAAACTTCCCCTAACTTATTCCTCCTCTTCCTAGGACCCTAACCAACCCTTTTATACATAGTAGAGCAAAGAAAATTCGAGAATAAACTTGGTTTTTTCCTCCACAGCAAGTTTCGATATTTCCTTCTTTTTTTCTGTTTCACGTGCATTCGATCAATAAAAGCTCTCCAAACTCCTCCCTTGATAGAAACAAGTCTTTAAGAAGAGTTTCCTTCCACTTCTACACGTAAGTTTCCAAGAATAAACCAAGAAACTTGCCCAAAATAAACCATGATATTTTTTGGAAAGTTTTCGCTTCCAATTCGAGTTCTAGCCACTTTGGATCCATTCCAACACCCTTACCTTGCCTGTTAGGTCCATAGGAACAAACCCAATCAAATTCAGGCCTTTAATCTCCCTAAAAATTGATCAAAAATCCATCCAAAAAAATCGCCTGTGTAAGGAAGAAATTCCCGCCATTTTTGAATATTTGAAAACGTGAAGAAATTTGTCCTCCCCCTATCCAGTCTCGGTCTGTGCTTAGCAGCTGCCTGAAAATGGGTTACCCCTTATCCAAAGTGAGAGTCAGAATAGCAAATGTCCTCCCAGGAGCCTTTAACAACTTTTCGAGCCAATTTTCCCGCAAGAGCCCATTTTTCCAAAAACACCTACAAGGGGGTAAAATACCAAAATTAGTACAGAAATGGGTACTAACACTATACATAAAAGAGATGAAAATAGACACATGAATGCGTCTATCAGTGATGCACTTATAGAACTGCACGATATAAACATCATGCAATGCCCTGCACAAGGAATCAACCCGGACTGCCTGCTATACACTTGTTAGTTTATGAAACGAAGTGTGAAGAAAACAAAGAGTATCGAAAGAGATCAGCAGAGGGCCGAAGACATTTGTCAGAAAATGAGAACAAAATTGGTGGCCAAGATGCTGAAAAAAGTCAGAGTGTATGAAAAGGTTTGGGATATAGCAAAGGATGAACAACACAAGGAATGGCACCTGAGTATGGAAATGAAACCATTGAAGAGGAAGAGGAGTTTTTAAGCTTCATTATACAAGATCACTTTCTGAATTGCTTCTAAACATTTTTTTATCTTTAGACAACTTTTCAAATTTCAGTTTTCAATACTATAAAGACCTTGAATTAATCTTTTTATTAGTTTCAATTTAAGACTTATGACTACTATAAAGACCTTGAATTAATCTTTTTATTAGTTTCAATATTGATTTGTTGAAAGTATACTTGTGTCAGTACTAAGGTGTATATTACAGGTTAGTAAAATATTAAGGTGTACATGATTGTGCACTGTTACTGACAGAGCAGAAATTTATCATAGTAATGGTACAGGAAGGTGTACATAATGGTACACATGTACTGACAGATTTATCCAGACCTGCAGAACTGAAAAACATAGAATTGAAACACTAAACATAGAATTGAACAGGCATTAGCAAAATGTCTTTTTCAATTTTCTTTGGTGTGGATAATTAGTGCCAGGACATGTGTACCATTATGTACACCTTCCTGTGCACTTCAGTTTTCTTACCTGTCTTTTTACCTGTGTACCATTATGTACACCTTTCTTTACAATGGATGCTACTAGTCTATTTTGTTTAGTAATATTTTATGTTTTCAGTTCTGTATATTGGTACTAGTTTTAAACAAATCAAACACATAGAATCTTTTGAACAAATCAAACATAGAAAAAATCATCAAAGCATGGGGCAGGTAGCTCTGTTGTGGTGACCAAGGGTGAAGCACTTTGTACACATCATAGGCCTCTTTTGCTTTTCCCAAGCATTCTTCATACGCTGTGTTCTTCGTATACCAGGTGGAGGAACAGGAATAGGAACAATAACCCTATCACTAGGATCATGAGCCTGCGGCTTGTCATAATTGGGGATTGGCAAGATGATCTCCTGGTATGTCATGTTGTACCATTCAGTGGTGAAGTATGGCTCAACAAATGAATAGATGTCCTCCCTCGTAGCTTGAATGGCAGCACAAGCATGTGCACAAGGAAAACCATTAACTCGCCACCTATGACATGTACTAGTTTTCTGCAATAGATCTACAGAATGAGACCGGGGAGATGCGACTTCATACAATATTTCCATGGACTTAGTAACAGTCCAAGTACGACCAATGTCGATGTTTTTCTCTAGTAAAGCCTCAAATATCGGAGTGAGCCTAGTGTTGAAAGTTTCTAGACCTTCTACCCTTCTCGTAGAATTCATCTTCATAACCTTCAAACTAACATAATAAAAACACAAAACATAAAATCAAAACATGAACTAGAAGGAATACAGATAAAACATGTGTACAACAATGTACACATTAAGGAAATCCATGTGTACAACAGTGTACACACCGTTGCAGAATCACAGATAAAACATGTGTACAAGTATCTACAGATCAAGCAAATCCATGTGTGCAACAATGTAGACAGATAAACATGTGTACAAGGGAAGATGTACACATCAAAGAAAATAAATGAATGAAACACTAAACATAAAACTCACCGTATCGCATCGAGAAGAGCAAAAGCAGGCAACTTTTTGAACTCAAGAATCCAGTTGTTGAACGACTCAGAAAGAGTTGAAGAGTGAGCACTATATCTGCATACAGGGAAAAATGCATTTGCCCATTTCTCCTTTGGAATAGTCCTGATATAGTTAGCAACATGTCCACATCCAATTGCATGCATGCCCCGCAAAGCTTCTTCAAAGTTAGCTGCTGTGTAAGAGTAAGCAGTTTTGTAAAATAAATCAATAACGGCCTTTGAATTCGCATCACCTGATCCAATGGGGAGATTGCACTTGATGTGGTAAAAGCAATAGCCGTGATATGAATTAGGAAATACTTTTGGAATGCCCTGCAAAAGTCCTTCTCCACGATCACTAAGGAAAACAATCTGACGACCATCGACAATAGATTCTCCATAAACCAAAACCAGTTTTCCTTGTTTTCATAAGAAACAAGAGCAAAAGCAAATGGGTAAAAACCATTGTTTCCATTGATACATGTTGCATCCATCAAAGTACCCCTGTATCTACCAGTAAGAAAAGTAGCGTCCAAGTAAATCATGGGCCTGAGATACCTATTGTTATGCTTGCAAGCACCGAAACAAATGAAAATTCTCTGAAATCTTCTGGTTCCATGATCAACTTCAAACTTCACATAGCTATCGGGATTAGTTTCTTCAATTGCTTTGACATACCAAGTTAAATCGCTATACGACTTCTCGTCATCACCAAATTGTTCTTCATATACGACTTCTTTCCCTCTACGGGCATGGTGATACTTAATATTGGACCCATAAGTCTTCTTACAAAGTGACATGATCTGTTTGGGTTTTAAACTAGGATCACCCTATATATTGTCAGCGATCAAATGCTTGACTAACTTGGTTGTCACCGCAAGACTCTTCAACCGCAAACCAACACCACAGCTACAAAAAAGAAAAAATTTAAGATGGAATAAGTAATGTGCACCACAATGTACACCTAATAAGATCTCAAAACCAACACCACATATGCAAAAAGAAAACACAGACCAAGCAAGAATATGTAATTTACACCACAATGTGCCACCTAAAAAGCCTACAACAAGTAATGTGCACCACAATGTACACCTAAAACAAGTCTACATATAAAAGCATAAAAAAAAAGAATTCGTAATGTGGACTAATATGAACACCACTAACCTGTGAATAACATTAGAATCTTTCAGCACGAACCGAGAAATGTCACCATTCACAGGCCCAAAGTGAATCCTCCAACCACAACCATCTTCTTGGCACTTTACAGTAAAACGAGTTTTGTCATTTTTAAGAATACTAATCTTGTGACCAGTAGCCATCTTGTACTTATCAACAACAATTCTAACAGCTTTAACACCACCCATAAATTCTCTACCAACTTTGTCAAAAACATAAATCCATTTTTTAGAAATCAGAGGCTTGGCCTGGTCTGCATCATGATCTACCACCCTTACCATCTTAGGACTTTCAGTTACACAAGATTTGAAGTACTAGAACCAGAACTAGTGCTACAACCAGACTTAGAACAAGAAGTATGATTCCGAATCACGTCAATATTTGAATCTTCATTCTTAATAAGAATAACAAGAGCAACTAAACCTTGCAGTTGTATATCACCTTGTACAAAAACTAATTGATCATTATCCAAATAGCTGAAACGTATACTCCCAGGAGACAAAGACCTCCAATGCTTGCATGCAAAATACTTCAATTCATCTACGGTTGTCGAAGTATTAACAGGAAAAGCAGCAGAATGCTCACCATGATTCAAAACAGCATGGATAACCTTCTCAGACATATTTGATACCCCTACATATTACAAAAGAAATGATAATAAACATTTGAAGCTTCAGGTCACAATTTCAGATTTGAATAACCTAAAACTTAAACAGTGTACAGGAAAGTACACATTTAATAGAAGCCAAAACATCAGATAACAGTAAAACTAAATCAAATACTCCATCGATTAAGCTTAAGAATCTTACTGGAACACATAATTGAATAAATCAGAAGCCTACGATCTAATATCAGTTCGATTTCATATCATGCATCATAAAACTAAAATCATCATCAAACAACAGTAAACAAAAATCGTTTCATGAGAATCAAAAGCTAATATATAACAAATATCAAATCAAGATCATACAAACAATAAGATGTAACAGATCGAATTCATATCATCAACTCATAAACTCAGAAAAACTAAAAATCAGAAACAAACATAAAAAATTAGATGTAATAGATCGTACAACTAAAAGAAAACTAACCTGAGGTTGAATTCTGCTGCAGAAACAATCAAATCCAACCTAACCTCTATGAATCTGTTAAATCACCTCTAAAATCTATATCTGGGTCGATCTATCTCTCAATCTGTCGTGAATTCAAATCTGAGATGAAATAAATCGATTTCAGAAGACTTTCAAAGTAACCTGGAGTTGAATTATAGTGAAGAAAAGATTAAATCCTCTCTCAAACTGTTAAATCGCCTCCCAAAATTCATCTCTGACCTGCTCCCTGTTTTGAATTCATGTTTGAGATCCAAAAAGTTCGATTTCAAAACACGTTGTATATATATAGAATCGGTTCAAGGGTAATTAGGGTTATTGAAAATTCGGAAAATCGGGACTCGTCTTGCTTTTGGACTAACTCGTCCATGTTTGGACTAAATTGTAGTAAGCGGGGTTTATTTGGACTAGAGAGTACTAGGCTTCAGAGGAGTGGACTAAAGCGTCCAAAGCCTACTAACTTTGGGACTAAACGTCAATTTCTAGATTGGGAAATCCCCACGGTAGGTGCAAATTAGCTCTGCTGCTCTAGTTGGTTAGGGTTAGGGTTAGGTTTAGTTAGGATTGTCAAGTTAGCAATTCGGCGTTTGGGGAAAATTCAGAGCGGTAAAAGTCTGCGCATTAATCGTTTGAGCAAACTGTAAATTTGGTCAAGTGTCACTGCGTCCTTCTCAGCCTGCTTGTGTTAGTATTCTCTCTACCATAAAAAATGTTACGCCATTTGAGGTCAGTATTCAAATATTTCTTAAAAGTTTTTTTTTGCTGTTTGATTTTGAATTATAAACCCTTTGCTTTCTGGTGATGCATCATTGAGATTTAGCTTCGTTTTGTGAACTTTGGGGTAAAGAGTTGGAGTTTTGTCTTGTTTGTTTAATAATTTGCGAACCTCATTGCTTTAGACTGTGAGATGATTCGTCAACTATCAATAGTGAGGATGATACTGTAACCGTAAGACCTTAGATAATGCAAGTATATTAATCTCTAGAAGTGTAATAATCAAATTAAAAGTCTCAACCCGGATAGTGAACACCATTTGATCTCTGTTTGGACATGAAAATGGTGAACTTGCTAGTGAATTGGATTTATTTTTGTCACAGTATCTATAAAGTTCAAATTTTTGTGAGGGTTTAATGAAATATCATTGTTTCTAGCTCGTTTTCTATGAATTGAACAACTACCACCAGACAATTGCTCGTGTATCTTTTATCATGACGAATGTTCAGTTCATTGCAAATGTGAGCTACTAGCCTAGAATGTTGTTTCTGTAATTTGGAACCGGGTTCAATTCCCCCTTGGTGTTAGAGTTTAAACATATCATTGAAGACTTTGACCTTCCAAAAACATTAAAGAAAGGACATGGTATGTGTATGTATACAAGGTTCTTGTTAGTTTGATGAAATCTCATTGTTTCTAGCTTTTTTTTTCTATGAATTGGACAACTACCACCAGATAATTGCTTGTGTTTTTCTTATCATGACGAACATTTAGGTAACTGCAAATGTGAGCTAGCCTAGGATGTTGTTTCTGTAATTTAAAACGAGGTTCAATTCCTCCTTCGTGTTAGAGTTTGCACATGTCATCGAAGACTTCACTGACCTTCCAAAAACATTAAATGAAGGACATGGTATGTGTATGTATACGAGGCTCTTGTTACACAAGTTAATGGCAAAGGTACTGATACCATATTGTTAGCAAAGCATAGCAGCGCTGTACCTGTTTCTCGTTGGTAGGGTCCATTTACATTGGTAGGGTAAGTCTCAATTACAGTCGTCGTCTATACTTGTGACCTATATCAATGCCACACGGTATTTTCGTTCCAAGTATAACGAACAATTTAGAAATGGCACACAGGATATCTCTAGGGTTAATTAATCTCACAACCTAAACTAACACTGACCAGGGTATTAAGTGAAAACATAGTGGAGTGTAGACTGTTTGTTGTCAGTGTAGTTGTGGCACCATACAGTTCTAGCCTGTAAGATATATCTGGACAAGCAGCTGCTTAAGCTATTTGCGGCATACCATACCTTGTTGTCTAACCTGTTCAGAAATGTTAAGAACTGAAAACATCAACAATCGTTTCTCCCGAGACACTGGACCCGTAGCTACTTTTATTCTGTTAATATTAAGACCTGGTCAGTGCGATTCCGGGAGTATAGAATTCATGGAAAATCCTATGCATGAAAAGTTTGTGTCCTGTATCTCGTGAACTTTCTTATGTTGTTGTATGCTCTGCTCCTCTTCCTGTAATGTTCTCTTATACCAGTCACATGACATTCACGGCACGTGATTACATTGTTATCTTTGATTTTGAAAGGTAAGATACAAAAAATAAGTGCTTAGTCATTGCTTGCAGGTGGTGAAGATTAGATTGCAGCAGCAGAAAGGACTAAGTCCTGAGCTCCTCAAGTACAACGGACCCATACACCGTGCAACTACTATCGTTCGTCAGGAAGGCATCCTTGAGATCTGGGCAGGGGCTGCACCATTTGTTCTGCAAAATGGAAAAAAACAGGCAGCCATGTTTACAGCTAAGAACACTGTAGATGTGGTTTTATGGAAAGGTAATCCAGCCATGGCAGTCCATGGTATCAGGGTTCTTAGCTGGAACTGTGGGTCCTGTATGCACTGGACACTTCATGTCATGAAAGCGAAGCTGATGGCTCGGAGTCGTTCTGGAAATGATGTGAAGTATACACGTATGGTCCATGCCATCAGAACCAGATTCCGAGAAGAAGGTTTGTGTGCTCTGTGGAAAGGGGTTGCTGCCTCGGCTCATGAGGATTCCTCCTGGTCAGGCCATCATGTGGACCGTGGCTGACCAAGTGACTGGCTTTTATGAGGAGATACAACTAGCATGCTCCCTTGTAAGTCCTCATCAAGAACACATCTGCTTTTCTTGTTTCTTTTCTGGCTCTTAACTTACTGTCAATCTCTGAAATAGGACGTTTTTTCTTTTATAATCTTTTATTAGCTTTCTGTTCAGCTAAATTAATCCGGGACATGATTCAACCTTGAGGGAAGTAGCCATTTAGAAGAGACTAGGTTGCGTATAAATGTGGATGCCAGTTCTTGTTTGTATAGAACAAAATGGTACCCAGTTGTGGAACTTACAGATAAATTTCGTTGCTTCCAGTCTGCTTAAAGCTGATAAAGCTTTAAGCAGATATGCAAAAAAGCTTGATCAAGGACTTGTCCGTTAGTCTAGTTGTATTTTCTCTGAACATTTGTTTATGTTCATATATATAGTGCACAATCAAGTCTGACTTAACTGTGGTAGCAGATTAAGAGTTTGGGATTTAGCTGAAAAGCTGGCACAGTTCTCTTCTACAAATTGAGTCTTTTGAAAATGCTTCTCTTAGTAGATATCTCCATTTACAGGCAGTAATGCAGTAATACTGTTGCTGGATGTACAGGGAGACTCACTATCTAAACCCTTGGCTGATCTGTTCATATACACACTTAGTATTATAAAATTTTATTTGGCTTGGTGTCTGTCTCTTTCCTGATCTGCTGCAGAGAGTTTTTATTTCTGTCAATTGTACTTCTGGGGATAAATTAGTTGTCTTTGCATCCTACAATAACATATTTCATGCATGCTACTATCCAATTTCTCAGGAATCAAATCTTTTTGCTGTGTATCTAATAGACCAATCGCACCACTCCACCGACCCAACAAACATATATATATATATGTATCTTTATAAAAATATATATGTGGATGTGCAGCTTTTTGTTCGTAAATGAGATCATATCATTACAAATCTACCCATATCATCATATCAACTTCATGTCTCTTTGTGTAGATATTATAGTAATACATATTGTTATCACATTTACAACTGGGTTTGGAAACTTATATTATGTCAAGGTCGCTGCATGTTCGTCCCTTTCTGATACCATTCCAATGGCATGGGATTTGGCCGAATTCTAGCTATCTGTTCTTACTGAAAACGCGTATGTCCTCTGAAGATCGAAATTACCTTCAGTTGATGAAGTCTAAACAGTATTTGCCTGGAAGCTCTTTACTAGTTGTTTATGTTGTCGTTGGTCATCTGAATCTAATAGGATGTTGGTCTTTTCCCTAACTCAACTGACGCATCTGAATCTGACTCATTTGAATCCTACTCATTACATCTTCATTTGACTCATTATCTCTTACTAAAAAGTTATTAAATAGTACTCCCTCCGTCCCACTGTTAAGTGACCTATTTGATTTTAGATTTTGTCCCACTAATAAGTGACCTATATCACTAAACAAGGAGATATTCTAAAATTATCCTTTTAGTTAATTATAAAAAATATAAGAAATATGCATAATTTGATAGGCATGTTTATATTCGTTACGTAGGTGTTTTAAAATGCTTTTCAATGGTATGAAGTTTGCGAACATCCGTGGAGTAGTTTGAGAGATAAATGATTTCTAAATTTCACTAGTTATTATCCATAAGGGTATAATTGTAAAAAATGCTTAAAAGTACTCTTTTCCTTGCTTGCCTTAAAAATTGTGTAAACTTAAACTAGGTCACTTAATAGTGGGACGGAGGGAGTATAATTATAGAAAAATTCTTTGAATCCAGTGAGATTTGTACCGAACGAGCCAGGTACAAAAAAAAAATACACCTAATGGTTCCGAGTCAGAAATTAGAAAAATGAAAAAGCAAACAATTTAACATCTGACTTAAGCCGAGTCAGATTCAGATCGCCAGTCAGATCCAAACAAATGAGGTGCGGTCTGACAAACTTTTCATGCAGACGACATTTCATCGGTGAATCATGCATATTAATAGGTTCTAGATAGGTTTTCGACCATGATCGCCATCGGAGTTGTGCATATTATGACAATGACAATCAGGTTGTGCGGCAGTTTCGGACAAAATTTACCGTCGACAACTTTACTGAATAAGCATCTAGCTCTAACCCACCAAGATGGGTTGTGAAGTTGGTTGACGTGAAGAAGTCTACTTGTCTAGAAACCTTGCAGTTTAGCTTAGTTTAGACACATACAGCTACCCATACTCCGTAATACCGTCTAGATGCTTGGGTGGACACAGAGAAAAAAGGCATAATATCTTCAAAGATTGTTAGTTGTTGACTACTGACTAGTTTAGTAGTACCCCCAGCCCACTTGCATGATCAGTTACTTACATCTACATTAACACCTTAAATTTTAGTTTGTTTTCTTGCGATATTTCATCATGCCACAGACAAATAATGCGGCTCCTTAAAGTCCCCATGACAAAAAGTAGTACTGATTAAGATATTAGCCCCAAAAAAAAAAAAAAAAAAAAAAAAAGGGTACTAAAGCACTAAAGAAGAAGACATGGAAACAGGATGCTTACTTAAGACCAAATCAATTATCAATATATATTCTCATAGTCTTGCAAAATGAATGCTAGACCTACCCGCCCACATCACGTTATTGCAACATATTCATTACCTGCTGCTGCTGCTTTCCGTAGGGATAGCCAGGCGGATCCAATCCAAGCTGATTAATGGGGTTGTAGGTACCCATCATGTTGCATGTCTTTTAGGTTTTTCAAATGCATACAACAACCTTTTAGAATATGAAACATTAGATCATTGCACTCTGATCTCATGATCTATCATGTTGCTAGCTGCTTGCTACTCATGAAGCTATATTTTGTAGTCGTGTATATTTTAGGGGAATCTTTGGTTAGTGTATATGCTCATATTCCATGAAATATCTAGCACGAACTTATATTTTTGGGGAATCTATTTGGTAGATGGATAGTACATTTTATCAAGTATGGAGTTGTGGTGAGCATGCATGAACACCATTATTTGACTAACTCACGTCTTTGAGATACGCTAGTTTATAAAACCCGACACACATCAATATACACTGCAATAAAAGCACCCACCCATAATGGAAGGTTTTATTTATAGCCGATCCTTCTTATATGTCCAAAATTCTTTGTAAATTTTGACAGCCTAAAGTTCACAAGAATCATTTTATTTTTGCCTAACTCAACCGAATCATCTGATCTTACCTCATGTGAATTTGATTTATTATAGCTGACTCATGTGAACTTTTAAATCTCGTCTGATATGTATTAAACGACTTGAATACCTTCGAGTCATGTCTGCAAGCCGGGTCAAATTTAAAAATTTAGAAGAAAAAAATATATCATCTTGTTCGATCCAAGTCAAATGTCGAGCTATAATCAGATTCCAAATTCTGATTTGGTTTAAACTAATGGTATGTAAGAAAATTCACAGATATGGAGCCATCTTCAGTTTGCCTCTGGCTTTCCAGTGTCTCGGCCCTTTGTCTGTTTTGCATTTAGCACCGAATATGAACATGAAGTAATTAAGAAACCGGGGGAGAGCGAGGCTTGCATGTCAGGACTAGTAAAAGATGCGGTGCATAGGATGCTAAAACTCCTCAATCCCTGCTGCCCAAACTACTAGTTATGTCTATCAAAAAGAAAATGTTGCTACTTGTTTCCTGAATTTTGTATGCACGTTGGATTGTCGGGTTGCACATTAGATGTTAAAGCTTCTTTGTCTTGCCCTCCCCTAACACAGGCCCCCCTTCATCCCCACCACATCCCTTGCTACATTTTCTTTTGTTTCACCTAAAAAATTAATTTTAAAAAAAGTTTGTTTTTGAGGTATTTTGGTCTAAATTTCTTTTTTTCTTTTTCTTTTGTCTAAAGATTTTTTATTTGCATTCACTTTAAAACCATCCAATTCTACTTTTTTTTTTTGCTAGGATTTGGTGTGGGAGATGTATGAATAGGACCACATAAAACGTGACAAAACCAAACTGACCCTTTTATGTGGAGAGGAAGAAAGAACTGTCATTCTCTATGGCCATCTTTTGGCTTCAATGTGAGAGGAGAATAGCAGTTAGTTCAAGTAGTTTGTTATCCTACAAGTACTTTTGTTGTTCCATCCAAACACATTTATGTGGTGGATTCAAATCAAAATGCAAAAGCAAACTAGATAGGTAAGGCAATCTTCAATGCGAGATTGAGACTTATTGCAACCCCAACCTAGCATGTTTAGGACTAGAAATAACCCGTACCGTTATGAGGCTAACAAAAAGTTTTGGTAAATATCTAATTAAGAAAAGACTAATTCGACATTTATCTAATTAACGATTATATTTAATTATATTTCGAAATGTTCTTAGGTTGAATTTCACACGTATGAACTTATGGATCAGGAAGTCTCATATTAATAATTCTTAAATTTGGCTCAAAGTACAGTGGATTAAAGAAAAAATACTGAAATTAAATCTTGCTAATCAATTGTTTTATCGTGTTAAATTATTTTATTTTTGATGAATCAAACTAAAACCGCATAAGCTCGATCAAGTTTGGATTAATATACGTATCTTTAAGATTGTATCATCAATCCATTTAACAACCCGAAGCATTTTACCAATTCATTTTACAAAATAGAAAACAATGTATATAGTTGTTATCTAATTTAGTTGATAAAGAATTCTTACGTGTTATTAATTAATTATATCTTGAAAAATATAATGTAGTTATATCATTATATTAATGATGTAGTTATATCATGTTTATAACGGTAAAAGACATAAAGAATACTATTAAAATAAATTTGATGCGAATTTATTAATTTAAATGAAGAAATCCAATCAATAGTGAATTTATGACCGTAATTATGAGGGAACCCAATCAACTTAAATTCATAATAAAAGAGGTTACAACTCTTATATCCGTCTGATGTCTTTTGTCTGGATGATACTGAGATGGTCGGATGCAACGTTTGTCTCTCAAAATGTTATCCATCCGTCCAAGCTCAAAAACCCATTCTGTTTTGTATTATAGATTTACACTCAATTAATTGTGTCTCTGTATTTTCTTTTGTCTCGGACCAAGAATAACATGTATATCCACAGCTATCTTAACATTGTTATTGAGTTTATCCCTTCATTGTGACCCAAAATATCTTGGGATCCAATATCTATTAAATGATCCGAAATTATACTCCATTCGTTTTGGAAAAATGATAGTATCTTTTTAAGTTTAAGTTTAAACCATAATTCAAAGCTGTTACTGTTTCATGACGCAAAACACTGGAATGTAACCGAAAAATGTGACTCTAGCGGATAGATCTGTCAACATGACTCAAAATATATCCTACCACCAAATTCTACGCTGTAACCTAATTTATCATTTTAATCTATTATGCGAATGAAAATTCGTTTTGTTGACTAAAAAATTGTTATGTGATTTAAAACTTGTTTCGTGACTAAAATATATCGTGGGATGTGTATTATACTCCAAAAATCTGCCATTGCGACTTAAATTCTGTATCGAGTACCAAAATTTCTTAAATGTCATATTAAAATCCGTCACTAAGACTTAAATTTCCGAAAAACCCGATGGTATCTCCGTTTTTTTATATGAATTTTAGAATCTTCCTCGGTATCCTGGTACCCCTATTAGCTGCCATGTAAAATCAGTTCCGACCACTAAGACCCAAAAATTTCAGCATAGCCAGAAATGGTTAAAAGGAAGAAATTTTTTTGCATTTCTTTAAAAAAAAAAAAAAAAAAACTTAATGTCACTAAAGTATGAACGTCACTTTATGTGATTTGATATCAATCGAAGTTACTAAAATCAGAACCATAAACTCCCACCCACATCCACTGAAAAGTGTTCGAAAACGTAAACCAAAGATGATATAAAAACAAAATATGAGATCTGTGATTGGACAGTCGCTTTCCAAGGTTTTCATGGAGATTGTTTGTGCACGTCAAAAATATCACCCGTTCCAGACACAAGTATCGTGCCAAGCGCGATATCCAGGAATGATTTCAAGGAAATTTGTATAATACTTAGCCACTACTTTAACCAATACTATGTGAACACGTCGGCTAAGATCATACTTTTGGGTCCCACATAACTTTTTCGTATAATCCGGCTCCAACAGAACCACTTCTGATGTCTCTCACGCCCCACGTGATAACTAAAGAGCCACGCCGTTTCAATCTCCCAACTTGACCTTCAGGTCCTACACCCCATCCCTTATTTTCTTTCACTATTTTCTTTTCTTTCCCTCCCTTTTTCCGATTTATACTCAAAAAAATATTTTCTTTTCTTTCCGTCCCTTTTTCCGATTTATACTCAAAAATAAAAACAAAACAGGAGAATCGAAAAATTATTTTTACTTAAAAAAATATATATATATATATATATATTGCATGTATTGTCATTTTATTTTGGTCCTTAGACATCTGGGAACGAGTGATACCAATGCTTTTAAAATGTCATCTATTTTACTAGACAAAATTATAAAATTGACGGTCCAGATATTTCTTCGTTTCATTTTCGTCTATTTTGATAGTATTTTTTTCTTTCAGATTTAGAGTAGTGGACTCAGTGTCAGAACTAGTATGCCAGTGTGGAAGGGAATTGACATGTATCCATTCAACATTATAGGCTGGGTTTAAGTATCTTTTTTTGCACCAAGTGCAGGGAAAAACGTCTTTAAAGCTTTCTAACAGACTTGTCGACAAAAAATTGTACAGTCAGTCGTATGTTGATAAAATGCAAAAAGAACTATACACAAACTCCTTTTAATTCTGGAAAAGAGATACTATGACATTTACATTTTAGCAAAAGAATAAGCCAAAATGAAATAAATAAATAAATAATAGTATTTCTTTTCCAAATCAGAGGAAATAGTTGATTCGGATTATTTGGTAAAATCTACGGAGAACCAATCAGATATTTTGCAAACTCATAATCACTTGATTATTTTCTAGTTATTTACTTGATAACTCTAAAATATTTCTGGCAAAAGAAAATAAGATATGCTTTTTCCTCCCTTTAAATTTCATTTTTCATTTTGATGTGAGGGCAATTTAAAGGCAAAACAAGTCGTATAACAAATGAAAAAAGAAAAACAAAACAACGACAACAACCACCACCATCAAAAACTCACTTTATTTTCATGTCTATGTTGATAGCCACATCACATGTTACACTCCTTGAAAAATGAAAATTTCCAGTAGCCACAAAAAATAAAAATAAAATGACAAGGACTTCCAAAATTCCTTCATACCTTCAAAATTTAATAAAAGCACTTCTTTGCCAACCTATCAAAATCTCTGCCAAGTAAAATACAAGCAAAAGCACATTTTTAGGCCTGACCCTTTCAGTTACTTGAGAGGTCTCACAAATCTCTTGTTTTGCACTCATCTTGGTCCTAGATAAGGATCAAATACCCTTCCCTCACTGTCTGACTAATAATAACTCTATTTTTATCCATCTTCCAACTCGATTCTATCTCATAACTTTTCTTAGTGACATCACCAAACCGTTTCTCTTGCAGGATAAAATTCTCAATTTCCTATTTTTATCCCTACTTTCTCTGCTCATATAAATACTTCATTGCCACACACAAAACATTCATAACTTCAAAACTTTCAAAAAAAAAAAAAAAAAAAAAAATGGGAAGCAAAACCCAGCAACATTCTCTTAACTGGGTTAGAGGAAAATGCATAGGAAAGGGTTCATTTGGTACTGTCAATCTCGCCGTTAACCGATCCAACGGATACACGTTCGCCGTGAAGTCTGTCGATACGAATTCATGTCATCCAACACACATTCAATCTCTTGAAAACGAAATTCAGATTCTCCAATCTCTATCTTCACCTTATATCGTTGAATACTTGAGCAATGATACCGAAATTCAATCTTCCGGTTCTGTGCACAGGAATTTACATATGGAGTATATGTCCAATGGTACAGTTTCCGAGTTGTCTGAACAAATTTACAGCAGCAATGAGCAAACGTTACGGTCGTACACTCGATGTATCGTGTCGGCATTGCAATACATACATTCCACAGGGTACGTGCATTGTGATGTCAAGGGGAAGAATGTTTTAGTGAGTTCTATACCTGGTGTTGTTAAGCTAGCAGATTTCGGCTCCGCGAAGAAAACCTCCAGTGACCCGAATTCCGTAATGGCAAGAGGGACTCCGCTTTGGATGGCACCAGAAGTAATACAACAAGTAAAACAAGGTCCGGAATCTGATGTTTGGTCATTGGGTTGTACAGTTATCGAAATGATCACCGGTAAGGCACCGTGGAAAGATTCTAGACCTACAATGGTGTACACAATTGGGTATACTAATGAAATCCCTGAATTTCCCGACAACATTTCGGATTCGTGTCGTGATTTTCTCGAGAAATGCTTGCGAAGAGACCCGGATTCGCGATGGAACTGCGAGCAGTTACTACAGCACCCGTTCTTATCCACCGATGATGTCGATTCCGTCGACGAAAATTCTCCCCGGTGTGTTCTCGACTGGGCCAATTCAGAATTCGACGACGAAGACATCGAAGAAAACAACTGTGGTTCCAATCAAAACCCTGCAATCTCATCAGCTAGAGATAGGATCAGCAAATTAGCTTGTGTTAGAAGGGTAGTTTGGGAATCGTGTGATGATTGGGAGGTGGTGAGGTCTGGTTTTGTTTGTGACAGAACAGAAACAGAAGAAGATAAAACGATAGGGGCAGATTCGGTATTATCAAATATGATAAGCACGACAGAGGAGGAGGTGAAGATAAGGACAATTCCGGAATATTCCAGTCAAGTAGAAGAAACTGAAAGGGTAAATTTGGAATATTTAAGTTGTTCTGTTATCCCAAGTGGTGCTAGTTGTTCTGTAAGATATGTTAGTTGTCCTCCTCCCAGTTGTTTCTGCTGTTGGGATTATAATGCAGCTGGTTATGGTTGTCAGCAGCGGCATACAAGAAGGGATAAGAAGAAAGGGTGGTGGTGGAATTTAGCTGTGAGAAGAAATAGAAAAGAAGGTTATTATTACCATAACCATAATGATATCTGTTGTAAATTCATTTCTTCATTGTTATCTTTATTATTACTTTTGATTCATCAATTCATATTACAGTTTCCTAATTGCCTGTTTCATCTTCAAATTCCTCTTATCATCTCTTTGGTGATTATTATTTTATTTTATTTCGGTCTCAAACAAAGTTTCTTCTATGGTTTTCTTTATGTCAGGCCCACTAGATCTTAGACTTATATGAGTTTGGTGTGCTGTTTGTCTGTCTACGGTGTAAGATAACATGGAATTATTGCATTGGGTCATGTGATGATTTTGTGCTAATCTAGATGTTGCTAAACACATACTAGGTTTAGTTAAGGAGTTTTTTTTTTATAAGAAAAATATATCGAAGAACACCCTCACTTCTAACATGAAGTGTGGTGCTTATATAGTTTCTCACGTTGAGATGATTAATCGACTGTTCTAGATGTTCAATTTTCCATCTTCCATTGGTGATGGATTTATTACAAAAAATAAATGTTTGTTGTAGTAGCGTTTTGAAACCTACTCACTAGATTAAAAGACATAGCCTTGAAGTTACATAATCTGCTATTTGAATTCCCAAAAAAGTTGCTAAGCATACATTCCAATTAGCAGCAGCAGGACCGGTTCTGAATCACATTGGAATTCAATGTTGTGTCCACTCAACTCCGTTGCCCACTGGAAAGCAGCCTCAGCGCCATTTAGTTCGAGCAGATCTTTTGACTTCCAACCCGAGGACTCTCCTCTTGCCTCTTTGTAATTTCCTACATCATCAATAAGAGTTAGTGCGAAAGCCGAGTCACAAGTGTCAGTCAACATAGAGATAGCAATGTTTATCCTGTATCTCAGAAATCCTGGATTGTGCCAGTTATAGAGCTTTGTTATATACAGGGAATTATCATTCAAGGGATTGTAGTAAAGATTTTGAGTACAATTGTAGTTCTTTTGGGTTGCATTCAAAGTGGAATTTATGAATTTGACTATGGTGGTTGCTGTGTTTAAACTGTTCTGATTTTTTTTTCCTAAAACTTTGTTGCACCTAGCTTTCCAAATGTGCCAAGCTATGGTACTGCACAGTTCAGCCCAACTCATCTCAAGTCCATCCTTTTCAGTTGTTGAGAACCAATTATTGATCCATTCATGACAATTATTAGCTGTACCCCTAACATATTGCATGCTGAAGTTTAAATGGTTCCATATTTGAGAAGCGAAATTGCATTCCAAGAACATATGGGTTAGAGTTTCATCATGATTGTTTGCAGATGACTGCATCATTTTCTGTGAAGCTAATATTCAAACTAGCCACAATCTCTTAAAATTACTCCATGATTTTGGAGACACCCCGCCCGGGCCAACTTATTAATCTAGAAAAATCTGGAGTTTTCTTTAGTCCTAAACTAGATCCCAACACCGCCAACGAAATTCAGAATATCCTCCATGTCAAACCCATTCCCATAGATGACAAATACCTAGGTTCACCGCTGTTTACTAATCGATCTAAAATTAAAAGTTTCGAACCTATGGTAAAAAAACATGAAAAACAGACTCATAGGCTGGAGGAGGAAAAATCTTACAACATCAGGTAAAACTGTTATGATAAAACATGTTACGTCAACGATGAGTATTTATCAAATGAACTGTTTTCGAATTCCAAAAAAAAAACTGCCAAGAAATAAACAAACTCCAACGTGATTTTTGGTGGGGAAAAGACCTGGAAGCCCCAAAAGGAGTGTACCTAAAAGCCTGGGATGTTTTTAGCAAACCTTTAGAAAATGGAGGATTAGGTCTCCAAAACATACAGACTTTCAACACAACTATGATAGCTAGAATGGGTTGGAGAATCAAAGAAAACCCAGAATATTTATGTGGAAATTTTTTAAAAGCCATATACTATCCAAACATAGATGTGATGCACATAGACACGAAACCAAAACAAACAGATAGCTGGATTTGGAAAGGGATTAAAAGTGGTATTAATGAAATTTAAAAAAAAAATGTCTTTGGGAAATAGGAAATAGGAAATGGAGAAAAAATAAACATTTGGTATGACCATTGGATTCCCGGAAAAAGACCACCTATACTAAAACCCAATCTAGGTACTGATAACATTAACACTGTAAAAGACTTGATCAACCAAAACAATACTTGGGATGATCAAAAACTCCAGATTTGTTTTGACGCAGAAACAATAGCTAAAATACAACAGATAAATAATCCAACATATGGTAAGACAAAGCCATCTGGAATCTAACTACTGATGGAAAATTCAGTGTTAAATCTATATACAAAAGCCCAAATAATCAACAACCAGAGGACGAAAAATTGGCTTATATTTGGAACATGAGAGTTTCTCCAATTTTTTTTGAAATTTACATTTTCTGGTTTGAGATAAACTTTTGGTGTGAGGTTAGGTGATATAACTAATTTGTTCTTCATTTTGTTAGTAAGATCATTAATAATCTCTTCACTGTTGGAACTAGAAGCTTTGAAGTTGGACATATCTTTTACTTGTTTTACAAAAAATGTTTTGTGGGAAGTAAAGATGGATAGCAGGAAGAATTTAATGGGTGTTGTGTAGGTATTTGAATTTGAATTTTGAATTTTGGGTTGGATGATTTCAGTTGGTTTACCAGGATTTTTTGGAGGGATCAAAAGGCTATTAGTAAGGTCAACATTTACATTTTTCTGTTTCCTGAGATAAGAAAGATCTATAGCAGAGTTTTCAGTTTGTTGTTTCTCTTTTGGGGGTTTAAAAAAGGGGTGATTTGATTTGCTTTGAATAAGGAAAATAGTACGAGGATCGTTTATTGGCTGTTTTTGTTTCATTCTTTGGTTTCCTGAAAAGTCACACCATTTTCTTTTCTTATGATTAGATAAATGAGGGGATTCATATATGTCAGTCATTAATCAAAATCAAAAAACAGACAGCAATATATAGGATAAAAGAAGGAGGAAGAGAAGGAACTTGATTACATAAAGGTAGGTTTAGTTAAGGAGTTAGGTTCCTATTATTATTTCTTCCTTGATGCACGGTCGAGATCTAAAGTCCATATACTAAAACCCTAGGAACTTGATCCTCTCTCTACCTATGAAAGGGTGTGTCTAAGGATTTACTCATTATGGCTAAGGTCAAGAGAGAGAAACCATGACCTCCACAAGGTATTACCGATGCTACAAAGATGATCGGTATCGTAACACGGATTAGCGCTACCAGGTATTCTCCATTAACAATTCTTGCATATTTTATTATGTGATTATCATGAAGTTCAACGATCCTAAATTACGTATCTATAAATTAAAACTTATAGTTGGCATCTAGAGCTTGTGTTTAGAACTCATGATCGTCCTTTAGTTGTATACAATAATAGTATCGTATTAGTTCGTGATTACGCATCGTTTTATACATCTCCGTGTCATTGTAATCCGTATAAGTTCCAAATTGCAGGAATGGCATAGATGTATGTTAGGACATGAGATGGAAGAGGCTCAGATGAAGGGTATGAAGTTAGGGCCAATGGAATTGATTGGTTTTGTTGATGGTTGAATATGAGAAGAAGCTGCCGCAAATAGAAGATGGATATGAGTATTACAGCAGAAGATGGAAGCGGTGATGAACTGAAATGAGCTATGTATAATGGTTTGAGCTAAGAAGTGGCTGGTGCGGTGAACTGAGTTGTAGGGGATGAGACTGCAGTACAGGTGATGAAGCTGATGTTAATGGGAATCGCAGATCTGGATTACTACTACTGTAATGCACAAGCTCGGGAGTTTGGTTTGAGAATGTTGATGCTGCTACAGACTTGGCATGAGATTTTGTATGGGTTACAGATGGGATTTGCTGCTGAGAAGATACAAACAAGAAGGTGTTGCTGCTAAGAATGGCCAAGAAAGCAGTGTTGCACCATGATGGTGCAACAGAAGTAGTGACCTGAGCAATGGCTTAGGATGTCGCAAAAGTAGCTCTGGCCTGTGCAAAACGGCCTTGGCTTGATCAACTCAGACCAGTCAGCCTAATTAGCTCGCCTGACTGACTCATCAACCTGACTAGGGATTGACCGAGTTGACTCTCCAGGGTAACTCGTTTGACCGGCAACCAATTTGACTTTCCCGGTCAGTTGAGATGGGTTTCCGGTGATTTTCCGGCTACTTTTCTGGGTCTCTAGCAACATATTTTTGGCATAATTTTTACATGGGTATTTCTCCTATGTGGGCTTGGTGGATTTTTGGTGAAGGACTTTGAAGACTAGACCTACTTTTGGAAACAAAGAGAGCTATAAGAGAAAAGACTTCTACAATTTGGAGATACGTATTTTTCTATTCTACTCGGAGCTTTTGGAGAGAACCATTACTAGGGTTTGTTTTCATTATTTTTAATGTTCTTTATTCCAATTATTATTATGATGAACTCCATTAACATGAGTAGCTAAACACATATTATTGGTTATGGGATAAAGTTGATTTCTCAACATGCTATTTGATTCAATAAATTAGTTTAGCATCAATAATTTATTGTTTATGATTCATTATTTATATTGTCATATGATTTGATTACTTGTTTGGTTGAGTCCGGAACCAATCTGATTTGTCTTTATGTCAAAAGTTATATTAGGGTTTTCAACACGAAAAAGTTGTTTATCCCTGATTCTAAGTAGCATAGTGGGGTTATTACTTGTAGCGATACATCTTTTTAATCACATATGAATCATAACCTTGGTTAAATCGAATTAGTACTTTTACACGTTTGATTTCCTTGATTAGTCTTATTCCATAGAACTTAGTGCTTTTACACTTTAGGTTGCTTTCTAGGAAGAATTCACATATACATCTTTTAATGTGGTTGTGATGAAATCAGGGAATTAGCGGGATAAACTTGCAATCAAGGTATCCATGGACTTTTAGTAAATGAGAGATTAAAATACCAATTCTAGTCATTGATGAAAATACATGTTTGTGAATGATACTATCCCGTGACCAATATTTTCTCCTTATTGATTACTTTCATTATTTTATTGCTTTGATTTATTTTATTGCTTTGATAAAATCAAAATCCCCCTTGGTTACATTAGAAACTGAAATTTTATAACAACAAAAGCCTCTCTGTAGGACCGAACTCTTTCTTACCGTGTACTTCATTTATATTTAGTTGAGTGAGAAAGTGAAATTATTTTTGATGCATACGACATCGATCAACATCCTAGAAATTGAATAAACGATTACTTGATCAAAATTGGATTAGAGTTTCTCAATACAAACCTGCCTTATATAGCTAGGTATTTCCACAACTATCTAACGGCTACCAACACTCAAGATGGTTACATCTCAATCATCAGTACCAATTAGAGTTACTACTAATTAAGATAATTAAATACTAATTATCTTTACTAAACACTAACAAAGATATGATATGGGGACATCCTTTGCTCACCACAGTGGTACATGACATTTAATTCTCTTGTTGTGAACACGGAAGTAACGATTGTACCTAAGTGTCCACAAACAACATTCGCAATATGATTAAAGCTACTGTAATGATCGAAATACATATAAAATAACATGTGATAAATATGTAAGAGACTCTGAGCCTTCGATCTCGTCCTCGTCTCGCATCATAGAAGAGACTCTGATGAATCAAACGTTGCACGATGCATAAACTATAGGTTATAAATGCGAAATATAAATGAGACGAAGATTTACGTGGTTCAGCACTAAGGCCTACGTCCATGGTGGTTGGTTTTTCACTATGTATTATATGGGGTTACAATAGATAGTCGAATGACTCTGAGTAGGGAACGAAGATTGAAGGATTAAAGATAAAACTCATACTTACTCTTACAATTTCTCTCTCCTCAACTATAGTTCACTCTTCCTAAAATTGGTCGACCCCCTGTCTCTCAGTGGAGAGGGGTATTTATAGGTCTTTCATGTGGGTCCCTCTTCTCTGGGACAGCTGTCCTTATCGTCTTGGGTGACACGTTGTTCCCGATGATGTCTTCGTTCTGCTCCGAAGCTTCTCAACGATAATATGTAGCGACGATGGTGCACCTTATTCTCCTCCACACGAAGTTTGGCACGTGTCCTAGGTCTATAACATTTAAGGCAGTTAGTTGGGGTAGTCTGCACGCCTCAGACAGCTGTTAGTGCAGGTATATTGGAGTTAGTCCATACAGATTGCTAAGAGAATTATTGGGTGAGGTTGTTGTACCCCCACTTTTTCAATTAGTATCAGAGCAGGTAAACACGTTTAAGACCTTATAAGTCTGTGTTTGAAGCGATTTGATTATTATGGGAGAGTCTATCTCTATTAACGTACCAGTTCAGAAATTACCAGATGATTCTGAAAGCTTGGATTCACCTGAGAGAACTGTCACATCTAAGTCAGTATATAAATATTCTCTTGATGTAGAAACTGTTGATTGGGAAACACGCCTAGAAGGACAATTGGATGAACTTTCTGATGAAGGTGATTCAGATATTGATAGAGATGTTAATGAGGAAATCTCAGAGTATGTTAAGCTATTAAATTCGTTGGAAAAGAAGAAGTTGACAACTTCTCATGTCACACGTCTTCTGACTCCTCTCTGTCGTGAAAACAAGAAAGTGAAAAGGTGTTACGAAGGTATTTATGGTTGGAATCGCTCTTGCGAATCGGTCCTCAAAGATTCCGAGGAAAACCTGAGTAGAATGTCACTTGAATGTGATAATGTTTATCAAAAATACTTCTTGTTGGAAGAGAAACTTGCAGAAACTGAAGCAAGGATTAACTCCCAGCAAACAAGTTTTGATGACAGAGAAAGCACTTATCTCACTCGATAAAAATGCCTTGAGGCTAATTTAGCTGCTGCTCTTGATAAAATCAAGATGTTGGAAGATGACTTGAAAAAGTTCAATACTAGTTCAAGCAAATTAACCACAATGCTAGGAGCAAGTAAAAATCGTCGTGATACACGAGGATTGGGCTATAAGGGAATAGATGCTCCAAGTATTAGCAAAGAGGTAAAATTTGTAAAGGCTAATGATTCTTCTCAACAAAAGGTTTCCACTGATGGCAAAAGTGAAATACCTTCACAGGCAGTTAAGGTTCAAAAGAGCAAAGTATATCAACCTCCAAAGTCAGCACACACGGATCGAGGCAAGAACATTCCTTATGTTTGCCACTATTGCGGAAATAAAGGTCACCTGGAAAGGAGATGTCGTTTCCGTATAAGGAATGAGAAACTTCATGATGTTCTTGTTTGGGTATCACAAGAAGTTGTGAAACCAAGATCATATGTTAAGACTAATCCCCTTAACGTTACAGGTTGTAACTGTACAACCTTTAGGCAAAGGAATCAGTGCTGTGATAAACCTAGATTTTCCTATAAACGTCATACGAATCCTTTTCACAATCGTAATGGTTATCAAAAGGATAACTTCGTAAAGGCGAAGACAAGATCCGATGCTCCCAGTTAGAGAAAGACTAACTTGCAAAATAATAGTCAATCCGATTCTCTTCCGAGAATTCTAGAAGAGAGTAATGGGAAGAAGGTTCCGATTGTTCCTAAACGCACTCAGAAGTGGATACCAAAGAAAGTCAATGATGTTTTGAGTGTGAAAAGGAATGATCTCCCAGAAAATTCCATGACTATGGAGAAGGCAGTATCCATGATGTTGGAACTTAAAAATTTCTTTGGAAAGATGGATTTGGATGTGAAAGGTTCTAAAAGTGATCTCTTTCATGATAATCCAAAAGTCACTTATGGTGAGCAAGACATTGCTCACCTCAACACAACTTGAGTGTGTTGTTAGTGCATCCTCACCAAGGGATGCCCTGCTATGTATACGGTGTGGGAAGCACGAGAATTGGGGCGCACAGATTATGTTCGGTAAGGCTGTAGAATTCGATTGGATTCTTCTAAAAAGGTATGTCTATAAACTTGAGCAATATTTGTGTTTTTTATTTGCTTAGAGTACTTATAATGATCCATGTACCTTGCTTATAGTTCATTTCTACCTAACTTGATATGTGTTTAAGGTTCTTAAATGTTTAGGTTTGAAAATAGTAGTTCGGGATGTTTGGACTTCATGGTACACATACCAGGTATGCATACCATCATTTAAAATCAAAATTCAGGGATTTTAGTACGCATACCCGTTTGCATACTGCTCCAGGTCATGAAAATTCGTTTGCAAACCGGTATGCATACTTGACCGTAGACGTCGATTTTCGGTAAACTTGTTTTGGCCGTAACTTCTTCGTCCGAACTCGGAATTACCTCATTCTTTTTGCATTCTCTTCCTTTTTGAATTCCCTTAAAAATGGAGATGAGAATTCTTGAATTTGGATGAGTTAAGATTGGTCTTTGTCCTATCTCTTGTTTTTGAGTGTTTTGCTCCATTTCGTCGCACTTGTTCCACTTCTCTTGGACATGGGCACTTGGATTCTTGGAGTACTGCTCATCTAAGCTCATTTGTAGCTTTTACAAGAATGTTATTGGTGAATCACAAAGAAAGAAGTTCAAGAATGGGTAGTAGTACGCATTGTTATGTGATTCTTGAATGTTCACAATCATCTTATGTGAACTATGGTGCATGGTCGTTAATAACTTTATATGTTCTTCTTTGTTAAGAAAATCTTTTTATACGCCTTTGGTAGCTATTCTTGGTGTAAATCCGTGCGAAAAAGATTGATTCTACCTTCTAAGGACAAAGATTTTTTTTGCAGTATTAATCTTTATGGTTTTATATATTGTTATTTGTTATGGGATATATGTGTTTGCGTCTGTGAACTGTGATTGTCCCATACGTGGTCAAAAGTTAAGTCCTTCATATGTTGATATGCAAGTATTGATAAAAGATTGAATGAACTTTTGACAAACAAAAGATAAGCCTATTATGTCATTATGCAAATATTGATGGAAGATAGGATGAGCTTTTGTTTACAAAGATTAAGTCTATTATATGTCATTGTGCAAATGGTGATAAAGAATAGAATGAATCTTTGTTTATTCCGTAGTATTGATGCTCCCTGATCCATATTTTTATGTATATACTGTGCGGCTTCGTAAGTTCTCTTATGTGAGCATTTCCGATTAAATTAATCATGGGTTTTCCTGTGGTTAATTTAATTGAGTTTTTTTTTTGTGATACAAATTCATATTCTTATGTAATTTGTTAATGTCCAAAGAAATCCTTCTTTTCTTGTGAAAGTAAGGTCGCTCTTGTTGTTCTTTCGGGAATGACATTTTATGGGGGAGAGTTCTTAATTTAACTTATGATTAATTGCCAAATCTTTGTAGGGAGTGCGGCTGCGGAATATTATAGGGGTTATCTTGTATCTTTATAAACTCCTTGATGAATGCATTTAGTTTCGGCTATATGATTGCATCTAAAAAGTTGATATGTGCTTTCTTTTGGTCATGAAATGTCTTTATGGAAATTTTATTAGGATCCCACTAGTTTTCGTACCTTTGCCAATTTTATTGACAAAAAGTGGGAGAATTAATGTGTAGTTCACACTATAAATACATATGGTTTTCAGATCATTATGTAATTGGGAGTGGTTTCCATGTGAGATGGAGTATTGACTAAGGGGGAGTGATACATATCACCATAGTATTGTTGTCGAAGTTGTGATACAATTGAACTTTAATGCTGTAGAATAATACTATGACACTGTGTAACAATGATCGAGAGCTTTTGTTTTCTCATTGTTATGGCTACGGATTTTAAACAACGATGATGTTGAACTTACAACCTTTGGAATCATTGGAGTACTTAGAAGTGACAAAGATTTCGAGTAGTGTTCAAGAACCAATGAGATCATGCATGTGGAAGAGAAGCTGCAAAGTTTATTTTTTGTATTCCATATGTATTGATAGTTTTGTCACTAAAATTGACAAAGGGGGAGATTGTTAGAGCACTTCTCGGTCGAACTCGCAAGCATTGCTATCTCAAGCTTGTTGTCAAGTTTAGTTTCCAAAACTATAAGTCTTGATTTCTAGTCTACTTATAGCTAAGTCTCGGACTAGGATAGAAAGTGTAGTTGAGCTCTAGACTCCACGGCGTTCATCATACAAAGACGAAGAACTACTCAAGGAACTGGTGGAACTTCATCGACTAAAAGGTATGTGGAGACTTGAACTTATCTGTCACTCAAAAAGTCTATCTACTCTATCTCCTATCTTGAGACAAAAGTTGTATTGCTATATAGACTTCGATTATACACATATGCTATTTCGAGCCGAGTTTATCTCACTTATCTATTTCTCGAAATATGTGTTGGTAAGCTTTCGCTTTGGCCAAGTTCATCTTTACAAGTGACGAAAGTCATGTTGGTTATTTCAATATCTTTAAAATTGCTTTGATGAAAAATAGTGTGTGAGTAACTTCTATTTAACATCCTCTAAGAATGTTTCAATGATTGAAATGAGAGTTTAGAACATGTAACCATCCTTGGATATAAGCATATAATGTGTTCGCGCATTAGTGTATAAGTCCAAAACCGGGAACCAAATGTATGCATACTTGTGTGTGTACTAAATGGTTGATGGAGACTGGGTAAGTATGCGTACCCATACGCATACTGGCGGAAGTTCACGTCCGTGAATTTTTGCTGAGTTTGGAAATCAAAACCAACTCAATCCGGTTACCTAAGTATGCGTACCCGTACGCATACTGGCGGAAAGTTCACGTCCGTAAATTTCTGCTGAGTTTGGAAACAAAAACAAACTCAAATCCGGTTACTTAAGTACGCATACTTAAGTGTGTTACTTTCTAAAATTGGTTTATTCGTGAACTTAAATATATATAAACTAAGGAATGCATATTTGCAAACCATGGCTATAAAGTTCATGAATCGATTCGAGTGAATCAAAACCGATTTTGCTTCGATTGTGTCTTGTATACTTCTATGAGATCTAAGCAATTGAACAACTCTCTAACTAGTTCTTTTGAATCATTTGAACTAGTTAAGGTGAAGATGAATATGGTTGATATGAAAGTGCTCATATGGATAACCATTTGGTTAACTACTGTTGAACCAACGACTTGTACACGTTTAGGACGGTTACACAAACCTAAATGACGTATATTTTATTTGTGTATAACAAGCTAAGTTCGATCTAACGGCTGAAAGATATTAGCTTGAATCTAATCAGGTTTTCATCTAACGGTGAATATTGAATGCTTTGTACCAAGGTAACTTAGATAAAGGAGACTATATAAAGGAGAACTCTAGCAACTAGGAAAGTTAATCCCCACACCTCCTGTGTGATACTAGTTGTGTAAGCTAGAGTCGATTCTCCTTTAACCTTAGGTTTCTGCCGAGACCCTGTTGGTTAACGACTTGAAGACTTCACTGGGATTGTGAAGCCAGGTCCAACTATTTTCTCTATAGTTGCGTGATCTGATCTTGCTTTTTCTATCGTGATTGAATGCAATCGTAAGATTGGCTTGAGATTAATTTATCCGATAGGAAAGATAGAAAAGTAATCACAAACATCTTCGTCTCATCGTTTGTGATTCCACAATATCTTGTTTCGCTAGTCAATTAAGATTATTGTGAGGTGATTGATAATTTTAGGCTGTTCTTCGGGAATATAAGTCCGGGTTATCGATTGGTTCCTGTTCACCTTGATTTATCAAAAGACGGAACAAAAACTCGTAGGTATTTCAGTGGGAGACAGATTTATCTATTCAATAGACTTTTCTGTGTGAGACAGATTTGTTTATCAAGTCTTCGACTTTGGGTCGTAGCAACTCTTAGTTGTGGGTGAGATCAGCTAAGGGAATCAAGTGCGTAGTATCCTGCTGGGATCAGAGACGTAAGTAGCGCAACTGTACCTTGGATCAGTGTGAGATTGATTGGGGTTCAACTATAGTCCAGACTGAAGTTAGTTTGTAGTAGGCTAGTGTTTGTAGAGGCTTAATACAGTGTGTGTTCAATCTGGACTAGGTCCCGGGGTTTTTCTACATTTGCGGTTTCCTCGTTAACAAAACTTCTGGTGTCTGTGTTATTTCTTTTCTGCATTATATTTTGTTATATAATTGAAATATCACAGGTTGTGCGTTGAATCAATCAATTGGGAAATCCGACCTTTGGTTGTTGATTGAAATTGATTGATACTTGAACATTGGTCTTTGGTACCGTTCAAGTTAATTTCTCTTGTATTCAATTAGACTCGCAGATTTCTATTTTCTTGAGTAAGTATTGAATCGAGAAATTGAGATATAACTCTTTGATATACTTTTTATTAAGATTGAGTCTGACTGTCTAGTTGATTCTCTTAAAAGTATATTGGAGTTGTACCCCCACTTTTTCACATTTACTTTACTTTTCCGCAATTATAATTGTTTTATTATAATTAAAGTAAATTTCACTTTACGTTAACTCCGCATTGCTTGATAGTGATCCTATAGGTTCGTTGTTGTATTGTATCGATCTTATATCCATAGTCAATCACACAAGTTATCTTGTTGTTGTATTATCTCGATCTCGTATCCATAGACAATCACACGAAGTGTGAATCGAATTGTTGAATTGTCTCGATTATGTCAATAGACGATCACTTTCGGTAGAGGACTTATAGGTTGAAACAAAAAGATTGTAGTGTATTTGGGTACCCTCGATTTTTCAATTGGTATCAAAGCAGGCAAACACGAAAAGATCTAACAATCTGTGTTTGGTGCGATCCAACTGTTGATGGTGGTTTTTAGTATAGGGCGACAACTGTAAAAGTCTGTCTACCTGACCCGGCATCAGAAGTAGTAGACCTTGATATGTCTATATTACGCAAGGAATTTGAAGAATATATCAAAATATGATGAGTTCCTATGTCTCTCTTCATATTATATTGAAACTCAAGCTCCTAGATGAATTGTTCACTAGTATAGAGCCTAATGAGTATTTAAGCTCCTAGCTGCATTACTCACTAATTCCGGAGCCTGCTGTGTATCTATTATATGCCATGCTCCCTAGACGAACTCTTGATGTTAACATGACATGACAATTAATGTTCGCTCGCAGCTGAGTAGCATGAATTTCCCGAAGTGTCAGGATTAAAACGTGCGTAGAGGTACTCAATCAGAGGCACACAAAGTCATGTTGCCCTCTGAGATAAAATTAGTGATTTTGTATTAATGCGCAAAATTCACCAAAATTAATTGATTTTGTGGCAGCTCAAGAAATTCAATTTTCCTAACCTAATTTTATCAATTTGAAAAAATTAGGTTTTTGTGGCCTGCGCAATATCTCGAACCCTATTGGTCGAGACCAAACCTATGCAAACTAGGAAATTAATCCATCATGGATCTAGTAGGAGCAAAATCCTATTAAGAATTGGAAAACAAGAAGAAATTGCGGCAAATAAAGGAAGCAGCAAAAGGGACGCGGCCGTGACCGCCGGCCATCCCCTTTCCATGAGGAATGATCGGCCTACCTTTGGCGTGCGTGCATAGCTCCTAGCAGCTCCCTGAAAACGGCTGGACATGCTCTTTTTAAGACATTAAGCTCCGCGACTAACTTAAACGAGCTTTACACAACGATGCTTCATGAACATCGATTATTTGGAGCTGCTTTCTTAAAAGCGATGCTTTATATGCATCAATTACAAACGATGTTTTATAAATATCGATTCCACAAATTATTTTATTATTTGACCTAAAAGCATTACGTACTGTTTTAGCGGCAAGTCTCACAACTTGACCCACTCAGCAGCTTGATGGGTATATGAAAATGCGGGGGTACAACAACCACACCCAACAATTCGTTTGGAAATCTGAGAGGACTTACTCCAATATACTTTCTAGAGAATCAACTAGACAGTCAGACTCAATCTAGATAAAAGTATATCAAAGAGTTTAAATCTCTATTTCTCAATTCAATCTGCAATCAGCAAATAGAAATTTGCGAGCCCGATTGAATATAAGAGAAGTAACTTGAGCGGTACCAAAGACCAATGTTCAAGGATCAATCAATTTCAATCAACAACCAAAGGTTGGATTTCCTAATTGATCGATACAACGCACAACCTGTGATATTTCAATTATATGACAAAATATAATGCAGAAAAGAAATAACACAGACACCATAATTTTGTCAACGAGGAAAACCGCAAATGCATAAAAACCCCAAGACCTAGTCCAGTTTGAACACCACACTGTATTAAGACGCTACAGACACTAGCCTACTACCAATGAACTTCGGAATGGACTGTAGTTGAACCCTAATCAATCTCACACTGATTCAAGGTACAGTTGCGTTCCTTACGTCTTTGATCCCAGCAGGATACTATGCACTTGATTCCCTTAGTTGATCTCACCCACAACTAAGAGTTGCTATGACCCAAAGTCGAAGACTTGATAAACAAATCTGTCTCACATAGAAAAGTCTATAGAATGAATATATATATCTTCCACAGAAATACCCAAGAGTTTTTTTGTTCCGTCTTTTGATAAATCAAGGTGAACAGGTACCAATTGATAAACCGGACTTATATTCCCGAAGAACATCCTAGTATTATCAATCACCTCACAATAATCTAAATCGTATGATGGAGAAACTAGATATTGTGGAATCACAAACGATGAGACGAAGGTGTTTGTGATTACTTTTTATCTTGCCAATCAGATATTAAATCTCGAGCAAATCTTAGATAAGATAGTACTCAAACGATAAAATCGGGCAAGATCAAAACACGCAACTACAAAGAAAATAGTTGGGTCTGGCTTCACAATCCCAATGAAGTCTTTGAAGTCGTTAACCTACAGGGTCTCGGCAGAAACCTAAGGTTAAAGGAGAATCGACTCTAGCTCATACAACTAGTATCACACATGAGGTGTGGGGATTAGGTTTCCCAGTTGCTAGAGTTCTCCTTTATATAGTTTTCGAATCAGGGTTTGCAATCCAAGTTACCTTGGTAACAAAGCATTCAATATTCACCGTTAGATGAAAAACCTGATTCAACCAAGATAATATCTTTCAACCGTTAGATCGAACTTAGCTTGTTACACACAAATGAAATGTACCCTCATTTAGGTTTATGTAACTGTACCCAAACGTGTACACCATGTTGGCTCAACAATAGTTAACCGAAGTTAGCCATATGATTACTCTCATATCAACCTTATTCATCTTAACCATAACTAGTTCAAATGACTCAAATGAAACTAGTTAAAGAGCCGTTCAATTGATATATTCTCATAGAAGTATACAAGAACACAATTGAAGCAAAATCGGTTTGATTCACTCGAATCAATTCATAAACATTATAACCACGGTTTGCAAAGATTGCATTCCTTATTTTATATATAAATGTTTAAGTTCATGTACAACCGATTTTAGAAAGTAACCAACTTAAGTATGCAAACGGGTACGCATACTTAAGTAGCCGGACCGAGTTTTGTTACGCCAGTACGCGTACGGGTGCGCATACCAATTCACACTTCCAAACTCTGGCAGAAAATCACGGACGTGAGACTTCCGCCAGTATGCATATGGGTACGCATACTTGCCTAGACATCCAACAACCGCCAGTACGCGTACGGGTACGCATACTTCAGGTTCCCGATTTTGGACTTACACACAAATGTGAGAACACACTATGTTTATATCCCAACATGATTACTTGATTCTAAACTCTTTATTTCAATCATTGAAACTTTCTTAGAGGATGACAATAGCCGTTTTCACTCACTATTAGCATCAAAGCAATTTTCAAGATATTGAAATAATCATAACGAAACATTCCAAGTCTACACCAAATGATTGTATCACACAAACCATGTAAGATGTTACTCGGCAATTTTCACATGGTCATATTCTGACATTCGTCAAGAATATAAGATGAACTAGTTCGAAGCGAAAGCTTGCCATCACATATTTCGAGAAATATGTAAGTGAGATAAACTCAGCTCGAAATCTCAAATGTGTATAATAGAAAACTATATCGTAACACGACTTATGTCTCAATATAGGAGATAGAGTAGAAATAGATTTTCCAAGTGATAGATGAGTTTCATTCTCCACATACCTTTTGTTGATGAAGTTCCACAAGCTCCCCATAGTAGTTATTCGTCTTCAAATGATGAACGCCGTGAAGTCTAAATCTCAACTACACAATCTATGTCCTAGTCCAAGACATCTATAAATAGGCTAGAAATCAAGACTTATAGTTTTGATCACTAACATTGACAAACATGCTTGAGATAGCAACGTATGCGAGTTCGACCGAGCAGTGCTCTAACAGTATATTTTTCTACAAAATACTCGATACATCAAACATGTCACAAACTGGGGGATGCTTATCCGGGTATTGGTCTGGCGGTTTACAGCGTGCGGCGTGCAACACACCCATTACGAGAAAGTGACAGGAAAGGCGGACGGTTTATAGCAGTAAAGGAGTACTGGGTGTAAGGCTGACCGGTCTTCCCTCATGATAGAGACGTGATTGTCACCACTTGTACACGATCCCCACTTCTCCACTACTTAACTGCCTCCACTTCCTATGAGATCAGGGTGCGCTCAATCATGACTTGTATAAATAGGATTTCAACCTATTTCGACAAAGACAACGGTTATAAACACAAGTATCCAGAAAACAACAAGAACTTATAGCTTATATTCCACAAGCAAGTTCCACATTCTGATATAAGTCATGAACCACACCTTCAGAGTTAACCATTCTGATCTCAACACCTTCTTCGCTTCCCTCCCTAAGATCAACCCTTCTCCTTCATTTTGTGACCGAAGCAAGACTGGAACGGCCATTTCTTGGTTTAGGCAAGGATTGTATAGATTGATCTCTCGAATCTAAAGTACTCCCGTGTAGTGCATTTGTTTAGGGTTTAGATTCGTTTCTCGGTGGCACACCCAAATTTACCATTTCCAGCAGAATCAGTTTTTACCCCAAAACAACTGGCGACCACAGTGGGAGATTAATCACTCGGTTGCAAAAATCATTTTCCCAATTCCATTTTCAGTTTCCTAAATTTCTCAAGATGGTTGATCTTAGGAATGGTTCAGAAACCCTCAATCCCAATTTTACTTCTCCTAGCACCGACAATACTTCACATGTTATTCTTGAATCCGTTCTTTCATTCAAAACCCTTGTCGAGGCTATGGAGTCTCAATATTTAACAACTATTCATGATTTGATAAAAATCCTGAATGATATTGTCAGGGATCAAGCTATTATTGTCAAGACGCAGGACGAAGTGTTTACGCTTTTGAAAGTGCTCACGGATCAACTATCAAAGGAACCAACACGTATTCATTCCGGAGGAAACGCTATCAACAATTCATTTTGGATCAGTACCGATGGTAGTAGTCCTTCTTCCAAGATTCATATTCCCGGTGAGGAAGATGAAGCCTATGGTCACGCTGAACGGAAAGGTAACCACCGACCTAACTTATCTGCTCATGAAGATCAAGAAATGTTTCCTCAAACTCAGAAAAAAGACTCGTGGGATTTATCACGTTCTCATCAGAGTCCTTGCAATGAAAAGGTGATTTCATTATATGCATCCTTCTTGGAAAATATCAATTCCCATATTGCATCAGAAGCTGCTAAGAGATCCGATGCTGCTTTACTCAGTCGATCCGAACCGTCCCAGAATGAAGAAGCTCGTAAAGATATTCAGGAAAGCAGGCGTCCTTCCAATAAAAGATCCAACCTCCAGTCAATCACTAGTGAAGGCGGAAAGAGAAGGCATCTATGGAACGAATATCAACAATCTAAGCGTTCGACTCCCATTTCACACATGTCAAATGAGACCTCATCATTCCCGTATTTTCCCTTTCTAGTGGAAGAAGTGATTGAACTCTTGGAGGTCTGGATACAAGATGACGTCATCAAGCTACCTCCTATCAGACGTCCTCCAACTGAATAACAAATGGCAAATCCCAAATATTGCCGTTACCATAGATTCATCAATCACCCAACCAGTGACTGCAACAAATTTAAGCGCATTTTCAAGGAAAAGGCGGATGCAGGAGAACTTTAATTAAGCACTGAAGGAGTTCACAGAGATCCTCTTCCCGTCAGAAGCTGCATGATTTCTGGGGACTCCGTCCACAAAACCGGACAGTCCATGATGGAACATTTATGTGAGATTCTGTATTTCTCCAAGGCGCAGCGTCAATACATATTTGCAGCCCTCAACCGTGTTGTATCAGGCAAGCAACAATAGGCGAGCTTCCACACGCAAGGAATCAGGGAGGAGCTGTTTCACCAAAAATAAAAGAGGGGAAATAATAGAAGGAGAAATAAACTCACGTATGTGAGTTATATGAAAGGAAAAAAAACTCATCCTTTGGGCCATAACGGCCGATCAAAGCCTTTTAATGTTCGTGGTCGTGGCCAGCATCACTGCCTATGCTCGCCTAAATCTCGTAGACGTAGCTACCACTACTTATGCCTCTCCGCTCATCCAAGATTTATGGTCGTGGTTACCAAAGCCCGACCACCATCACCACGCCTTTCCCTGCCATGTACGTAGCCACCTTTCCTCCCTGTCAAGGATCATGACCATAGACAGCCAAGCTCCAGCCAACCTATTTTATTTCCACGAAAAAAGCAGTCTCTTCTGATCATAGCTGCTGCCAAGAACCGTTGTTGCTCATTTGTTGATACCAGCCAGAGCTTCACCATAGCAACAACAACTACGGACAAAGGTAATACGGACTTATGCATATTCTATTTTCCCATGGAGGAAGTAATAGAGTCACCAGTACGGAGGAAAGATAATGATATCTTTATTATGGTAAACCCATCGACCATACAAGATAGAACCACGTAAACCACACTTGGCGACTGAGGCTCGACACAGAATCCCTTCACTATCAAGAACCTCTTCAACTCAGAAGAGACGGTCAACCAAGAAACCGTGACAAGGTCACCACTCTTCAAAGATGTAGCGTAAGGATATCATCACCTCCATGTATGGAAGGCGCCTGACCAACAAGCAGTATTTGGTTCAACCATTCATAAGCGTTATTGTCAGTAAATAATTGAAGATGAAATTCACGCCTTAGCAAGCCACACAGACCAATCGCGTCATATCTGCCACATCACCTACTCATAACTCAGCACCGCCTACCCAAGGCCTACATGAAGCTGCGCATCAACAACAACATCGCCGACAAAGTCAGATTCGGTGTTTCTAGATTTCCAATTTCTTATGGAAGGGGGGCATGGGCTGCCAAGAAGTTTGGATACAATACAGATCTATCAAGTGCGACTCCCGCCCGTTGATCAACAAATGACGAATCCAAAAGATTTCCGCCTTCATCAATTCGTCAACCACCTTACCAGAAAATGCAATAGAAGTACATCTTTTAAGAGAAAATAGGATTAGGATTATTACACCTGGGGACTGCCAGCACAGGATGCCTTCACGTCCCTCAACCAGGTTATTTCCGATATCAGCATCATCACTGTCAAAGCTTTACGAGCCGCAAGAAGTTCTCAACATGAAGCCGTACACGTGCATCAAAGACTCCAAAAGTACGCCGCAGAGATATTTTCACATGTCTGGCCACGCCATCGGATCTAGTACGCATCTTCAACTCCTTGCAAGGCCGCATCGTATTCCCAAGACGACTCAAAAATACAGCTCTAGTGATCAAACAGAAGTGTAAATGGGGACTGCTCAATCGCATCCCATCTCATACAAGCATTCCAAGCATATCATCATCACAATAACAAGGGCAAGAATAGGTTTATGAGCTAAAGAATCAGAATAAATACAATTTCGTTCCAGTCAATGCTCAGGAGTTTAAGGAACATTTTTATTGCGACTCAGCAGTCCAGAAACCAAACAACTTAAAGTCAAGGCCTCTTGCAATTGAGCGCAATGGAGTTTGGAAAATTTTGAAATCCACTGGAGAGGCTAGATACTCATTTTTCTGGAGACATGACCTTATTACACATTCCAGAGAGGACCGATGGTATAGCTTCTACACCCTATGGTCCAGAAAGAAGAATCATCACTCGATTAGGCAGCGGAAATATCTCCAGGAGTTCACTCAGGATTTAATGAAATTTCAAAGACGTGGAAGTTATACGTACAACTAAAGTTCATACTTGCAAAGAGAAAAAGAAAGAACAAGATGTACTTACCTTGCCGCTGACGATTGGCACGCTCGTGATGGAGCTACTGACAATGACGAAGAGGAGCCGGCTGCTGCAGACGAAAGCACGGAGCCAGACGAGCAACAAAAAATAGAAGAGGGTTGATACTCCTTTTTACACGAATGGAGTTTCCAGAGTTTGAACGGAAGAAGGATTCCTTCTTGCTCCATAAACGGGAATAGATGGCTGGGCCCACCGCACTCACACTCCATAGCCGAGCTAGCAACATGCTACTACGAAGGTCACTGGCCGCGCAGTCCCGCTGCTGAAGGCCGATTAGAATTTTCCTGGTAACATCTATCTACTTCATCTTATTAATTTTGTTTTTCGTCTGTCACCATCTATTGCTTACCCCACAACAATGTCACTATTACGTGCTAAGCAGGGGACTTAATGTTGATGGTGGTTTTTAGTATAAGGCGAAAACTGTAAAAGTCTGTCTACCTGACCCGGCATTAGAAGTAGTAGACCTTGATATGTCTATATTCCGCAAGGAATTTGAAGAATATATCAAAATCTTATGAGTGCCTATGTCTCTCTTCATATTATATTGAAACTCAAGCTCCTAGATGAATTTTTCACTAGTATAGAGCCTAATGAGTATTTAAGCTCCTAGCTGCATTACTCACTAATTCCGGAGCCTGCTGAGTATCTCTTATATGCCATGTTCCCCAGCCGAACTCTTAATGTTGACATGACATGACAATTAATGTTTGCTCGCAGCTGAGTAGCATGAATGTCATACTCCGTACATTTTTCTCGAGTTTAAGTGTACCCGTTAGTTAATTTCTGCACTTAGAATGCCTAAAGCTTGAATACTTGAATGTCTTGTACCCTTTGGGTGCCTGAATCATAAATTCTTAGTGATAAAATAGAAAATTCTGCCTTGTTTAAACCCTTGGGGTGCCTTGATAGTCTTTGAGTGCATGCTGGACACATGTCTGTTAAATAGGGTGTTGTCTCTAATCTTAAAAACAAAAACAGCAGGAAAAGTGAGGGGGACTGGTTCTGCTTCTTCTGTTCTCCTTAACTTCTCCATCATCTCTCTCTGTCTGTGGTAGAAATTAAATTTAGAACTTGACTGAAATTTTGCTTGGGTAAACAGAAGAGTTTGAATACATAGGTTTGCTGCTGATTTTAGTATTGTTCATCTGTTTTCAATTCGAGGTAATCATTTTCGTACTCAACTGAAGTGATTTTTTTATCACTTGGAGGGTTTGTGTGTCACACTGAATATGTGTGTTTGATAAAATCTTTCTTGTAAATTTCTTCTTTGAATTTAAGTTGTTGTAAACGAAATAAAATTAGGGTTCATATCAATTTCGGGCTTTTCACTCAATTCTTTTAAAAATGCCAAATTCATAACTAATGATTCAATGGGTTTGCGTGAATTTACTCAAATTTGAACTCTGATATACATGGTAGTTGTTTGTGTTTCTTTTTGATTATGAAGGATCTGTGCCGAGTAAAATGTTTTACATCGTGTGATATTGAATTAGCAAAGTTATACTTGTTTCTGCAAATGTTAAATACTTGAACTGTTGTAGTTTCAGTGTTTGACGAATTGCCTGAATCAGATTTGGGTTTTGGTTATTGGTTTTGGAAATGAAGTTGATCAAGAGAAACCATGGAAATAATTTGCTCTTGCTGCTGTGAGTTGTGTGGTTGTGAACCATAGGTTAAGAGAGATTTTTTTTGAAGCCAAAGATGGGAAGTCAATCACTTCAAGTTAAGTAATCTTAACCTCTCCCTAATTTTGGATTTGATTCTCGAGTTAATGGAAAGTCCATCTTAACCTACCACTTGTGAATCCTTATTACTTTCACCCCATTGATAAACCAACTTCACTGTATATGGGATGTTAGATGCATGTATGGTTAATATGATGATAGCTTGATGCATGAGTTCATTGAAAAATAAAGTCATAGTCATCTTTGATTTGTTGACACAGTAAAACTTTCTTTAGGCTAGCTGTTTAACATGCACGTAAATTGTGAATTTGAACTTGATAATGCTAGTAATTGAATGCATGTGGAGGTTTGCAGTATCTTAAAGCTAAACAAGTAACCATGACTTATTTGTATATATACATGAATAAAATGGGTGTATAATGGATTGCTTGCGGAACTCTTTTGGCGGAATCTTTATGTACTACAGTACTAGCAGGCCTCGCATATTTATAACATCCTTGTATGGTTTCTCATTTGTGTATCAAACTCGTGTTTTCCTTGTTGATGATTCTAGGCTTGATAAAATGAAAATAGTAACATATGGATTTTGATTTGACTTGGTTACGCTCATGCTTAGTTTGTTAACTGATCACTCATTTTGGATCTCTCTAAATTCAGTGATGTGAATTTTATGGTAATATATGACTCATGCATGGGTTTAAATTGAAGGAATAGAAATCTACCATTTTGGTATATGCAAAATGTAGAGTATTGGATTATCCTTTCCTTAATTTTCGTATAGTATGTACTCCGTAATCAGAATATGGATCGAGTTTCTATAGATAATTAAAAGAGCGGAAACTTGGTCCTTTGCTGCGGAAGGCTATGTGTCTCAGTGGAGAGGCTATCTAGAACATTTTTCTTTGGATGCCTTGGCTAACTCGAGTACCGGTGGCAGGTTGATATTTCTGGTTTTATTTATGTGATATTAATGATTTCCAAAGGATACCGTTTGGCTTATGCCTATTAGTTTTAAATTTATTTTACTTTTTTTTTTCCATTTTGACTGCCTGACTTACATTGGGTGTACTAATGACATACATGTGAAATATATTAGTGCTTAAGCCTTCCTTTTCTTATGTGTTATATGGGGTGATAGTGGACACATAATTCGTAGCCGTTGTTATAAAAGCTTTTGGTTTTGTATTTGTCCGGGACAGTGGAAAGAGTTGTGACTTCCATTTTTGGAATGCTGGATGAAACTACTATAGATGCACATTTTGCTTTTGCTTGTAGTACTTCTTATTTACTGTCAGCAAGTGAAATTGTCACAGTGACTTTGATGATAGATTATAGCATGAATTGATATCCTTTCTCATTTTGAATATACATAGATATGTGCTGTAGCTAAGGTAGAACTGATGTGGCAATGTAGTTCTTGTAAATCTACTGGTATGGTGCTACAGTATCTCATCCTCATCAGTGTAGGCCGTTCATGGGATTAAAATCATTTCGATCTATTTTGTATACGAGTGCTTCCTTTCTTAATGTCTGGTATTTGTAGAATGTGGGAATTAACTTTGCCTTTGGTGGAGTTAAGAATTGTTGTTTTTACTGTTTTGCAATACCTATTTCTCCATGATCCCATTTTAAATAATATTGTTGTTTTCGGTACCATTTGAAGCTATTGAGATTTCAGTATTCTTCTCTCTGTGGGCATTCCTTGGTATTAATACTTTCTTTTAGGTGTTCGCTCATACATAAATACATAAGTTGACACCTGACCCTTGTTGGCAGTGGGATACTTGTAGGCATACTTATACTTGTTAGAATAATGTGTCTGGACTTTATAGCCTATATACTCGTTAAAATTGCAGTATCCAGGTTTATGAACAAAATTTGAATTCATTTTCTAGTTGTCCATATTTAACTTTTTATCCCATAACTGATTCTTAACTTGAATATGACTTACTTTTCTGGGTTCAAGAGTATTTTGGGAAATGTGGATCTTTCCCGGCATCTTTGGCTCACTCGGAGTGGTGTTCTACTCATAATTCATTTGTATACATCAATTGGAATCAGTTTACTTGATATTTGGTGAGAGATGGTTGAACTACGGTCGTGCTTGATCCCTTTGAGCAACGGAGAGGGTACGTAGGCAGCCGCTATGCGGTTCAACACAACTCTACAAGGTTGTTCATATCGTTGGAAAGATTTGGTTACTGCTTGGCAGTTCAGCCCATTTATTCAGAAACGGTTGCAACCTTGACAGCATATGTCGTTGGCCAGAGGTAGTTGCAGTACTGGCTGTTCATACTACCTAGTGAGAGATGATTGTTACCATCTCTCATTTTTGGCAATGGTCGTGTAAATTATTAGAGTTGGCAACTGGCCATCTCCATTTTTGGCAACTGGCCATATAAATTGTTGGAACCGGTAACTGGCCGTTTCTTGGTTTTCGGCAATCGGCCGTCTGTTTATTTTGGGCAATTGGCCCTCTGTTTATTAACAGAGGCCAATTGCCCCTCTATTTATTTTGGCAATTGGCCGTCCGTTAATTTTAGGCAATTGGCCTCTTTTAATTTTGGCAATTGGCCATCTGTTTATTTTGGCAATTGGCCATCTGTTAATTTGGGCAATTGGCCTCTGTTAATTTTGTCTGGCCATCTGTTTGGAAATTGGAACTCTTATGGAATTTTATGAGTATTATGGTATGGGACATATGCTCATAGAATTCTAACCTTGAGACCAATGAGATTTCTATTCAGCAGGATCTCAAGTTGTTGTTAGGTAAGAAACGACTGTTACCCATTGAGATAGAGACTTTATCAATGAACATTTTTTATTTTTAACTTGAGTGGCGTTTCAGGGAGTCGAAGCTTGCCAAGCGGGTTGTAACTCGACCCGTTCGGAGCGAATATTCTCTGATCCGTCACAATGAATTTCCCGAAGTGTCAGGATTAAGACGTGCGTAGAATTAATCAGAGGCACACAAAGTCATGCTGCCCTCTGAGATAAAATTACTGATTTTGTATTAATGCGCAAAATTCACCAAAATTAATTGATTTTGTGGCAGCTCACAAAATTCAATTTTCCTAACCTAATTTTATCAATTTGCAAAAATTAGGTTTTTGCGGCGTGCGCAATATCTCGAACCCTATTGGTCGAGACCAAACCTAGGAAAACTAAGAAATTAATCCATCATGGAGCTAATAGGAGCAAAATCCTATTAAGAATTGGAAAACAAGAAGGAATTGCGGCAAATAAAGGCAGCAACAAAAGGGACGCGGCCGTGCCATTTCGCTGGCCGGTTTGCCCTGGCTAGCGCCGCCATACCATTGGCAGGCCATTCCCACATTGCTGCCTGCCGGCCCCTCTTTCCCATCGACCAATCAAATCGATCTAAATGCGCAGCCCAAGCTTTTAATTAAAGTTGGAAGGTGGCCGGTCGACGCACCTAATTCCTTAAGGAATCGAATATAGGCTGTCCATGTCAGTCTTAAAACAATCACGGACGCACGATTTGGCCGGCCAATTTTACGAGCTTGACCTCCTCCCAGCATGACTAAACAAGCTCCATGGTATTCACCGGCGGGCCCACTACTATTCCAACCAATCGGAATTCTCCTAGCCCGCCAGCAACATTCCCGATCGCTAGCCAAAAGTAGGCTAGTTGGATGCCTTAGATCTTGTTTCGAGTGGCCAATGAGGTGCCAGTATGCTCACCGGCGACCCGCCTTCAGCCCTGGCCGATCGAGCTCTCTCGACCCGCAGGCAGCACATCAAATCGAATAGCCCAAATAAGGTTGGCCGCGCAACGTTCAAAACACTAATTGATGTTAGTGACAGCATATTATTGTCACAAAACGATCTTGGCCGTCCAACTTGGCTAGCCAAGTCGACTGACCCAGATCCAATTTTAGCCGGCCAATGAAGTGCCAGCATGCTCGCCAGCTGCCTGCCTGCAGCCCTGACCAATCGACTTGCTCAAGCTAGCAACCAGCGCCTCAAATCGATTAGCCCAAAGTAGGTTGGCCACATGGCTTTTAAAACCCTAAATTAAATCAACAGCAGTACGTAACTGCCGCAAATCATCTCGGTCGTCCAACTTCGCTAGTCGAATCGACCGGCCTAGATCTTATTTTAGGCGACCAATAAGATGTTGCCATGACCACCGGCCATCCCCCTTCCATGAGGAATGATCGGCCTACCTTTGGCGTGCGTGCATAGCTCCTAGCAGCTCCCTCAAAAACGCTGGTCATGCTCTTTTTAAGACATTAAGCTCCGCGACTAACTTAAACGAGCTTTACACAATGATGCTTCATGAACATCGATTATTTTGAGTTGCTTGCTTAAAAGCAATGCTTTATATGCGTCGATTACAAACGATGTTTTATAAATATCGATTCCACAAATAATTTTATTATTTGACCTAAAAGCATTACGTACTGTTTTAGCGGCAAGTCTCACAACTTGAACCACTCAGCAGCTTGTTGTGTATATTTTTCTACAAAATACTCAAGACATCAAACATGTCACAAACTGGGGGATGCTTATCCGGGTATTGGTCTGGCGATTTACAGCGTGCGGCGTGCAACACGCCCATTACGAGAAAGTGACAGGAAAGGAGGACGGTTGATAGCAGTAAAGGAGTACTGGGTGTAAGGCTGACCGGTCTTCCCTCATGATAGAGACGTGATTGTCACCAATTTTACACGATCTCCACTACTTAACTTCCTCCACTTCCTATGAGATCAGGGTGCGCTCAATCATGACTTGTATAAATAGGATTTCAACCTATCTCGACAAAGACAATGGCTATCAACACAAGTATCCAGAAAACACCAAGAAATTATAGCTTACATTCCGCAAGCAAGTTCCACATTCTGATATAATTCATGAACATCCACACCTTCAGAGTTAACCATTCCGATCTCAACACCTTCTTCGCTTCCCTCCCTAAGATCAACCCTTCTCTTTCATTTTGTGACCGAAGCAAGACTGGAACAACCATTTCTTGGTTTAGGCCAGGATTGTACAGATTGATCTCTCGAATCTAAAGTACTCTCGTGCAGTGCATTTGTTTAGGGTTTAGATTCGTTTCTCGACGGCACACCCAAATTTACCATTTCCAGCAGAATCAGTTTTTACCCCAAAACACCAACCTATAAGAATTGAATCATATGGCTGATTCAGTTAATGTAGTAGCATGATTTGACTACTTCAAAGACTCTTGGTGGAATACACGAATGAAGTATATGATACTCTTGTTCCTAATTTTTTTAGGAAGTGAGATTATGCCCATGTATGTCATGATCGACTTACATAATCCCTCGGTTATCATAGAGTTGTATCTCATGGTATTGAATACTAACCAGTTTAGTAACAATGATACAGTATTTTATGTGACATGTTTTATCTTGAAAATGCATAAGATTCCACATAATATTTTTCTATGTATGAACCATGACTACTTTGTTCTTGAAAAATTCGGGATCTTAAATATATTTTGGATTGGTTACCCAAATATACATATGCACATTTTAAGATCAAAGACTATCAATGTATCGCTAGTTAGGATGCAATTTTGGAATCTTTGTGATTATACAAAGAATGATTTTTCAGTTAATAACTCTATTAACAATGGATTGCTTCATACACCCCACAATTGTTTTAATGAAGCAAGTGATCTTTTAAAGTATTACTGGATTTGTGATTCTAAAGATATTTTTTACAAATGTCTTGTTATGCTCAATTGTGTTTTTGTATACTCTATTGGAAAATTATTGAATGAATTTCAAAATTTATCAAGTTCTGGTAATTATAGAGTTTACAAACACTTGGACATAAATATAGATTGATCCATAATACAGATCCGGTCCAAGGAAAATCGGTTTTCCAAAAGAAAGACCTAGTTGCAAAATCGGATTTGTTTCCCCACAAATTAAGGTCTCCGATTTTGAAAAGATTTCCTAAAACTAGTTATTTTCGGAATTTGATATCTTCAGTCCCTATAAAAGAAGATTATTTCGTGTTGTTTTTACAAACATCCCGGGAGAGATTGTTCGGAACCGTAATTAGGGTTTATCATATATCTGAAAATATGGGAAAGAGGAAATCAAGAGAAAAAACGCCTGAAACTGGCAAACTGGAATTGAATCCATATAATCCTTTTGGTGATATTGAGAAAATCAAGTACCCTCACTTGATCAAAGACAAACATGAACTTACAACCTTTGTGGATAGTACATATTTTGAGAGATATCAAGCTTTAAAAGGAGAAAATTTCACTGCTGAAAAGAGATTCGATTCAGATGTTTCAGAAAGCAAATATGTGAAGGTTGTTCAAGACTGAAACTAGGGGAATTTATTTGGGTTTGAAAAATATTTACCTGATATAGTAAGAATCTTCTATGCTAATGTTCATAATATTATTCATGAGAATCTTACTTTTAGCACTCTTGTTGGATATACGTTTCACCATGTCGACAGAGAGATGATATCTAAGATCATTAAGTACAATGTAGTGGGCAATCATTTGATTACTGGTTTTGAAATTGAGCACGATAACATTTCAAAACGTATCATTGGAAAATCTGTTGGCTGAAAGAATGGAAGAATGCTAAATAAAGAAATACCCTTCCACTTAGGGGTTTTCGGTAAACTTGCAATAGCAACCATCTTTGCTTGCACAAGAGATACATCACAATGGGACACGGAATTTGCTGAGTTTGTATACTTTCTTCTTGAAGGTGACAAGCAAATTGATATATGTGGAATGATTATAAATCAAATGATCAGGATATCTGAATCCATCACTGCCACATCGTCCAAAAGAAATCTTGGATATCCCTGTCTCATCACCAACATTTGTGAAAACACAATATGGAATAATTTTGGAGATGAGAAATTCACTAAAACTGTCTCTCAGGAAATTATCAAGCAAATAAGTAAAACTCGAAAAGAAAGAGGAACTATTGTTTCAACTGCTCAGATCTATAACAATGGAGATCTCTTGTTCAATATCTTGCGTCTTGGTAGACAATTAAACTGTATTCAGAAACAGTTAGCCTACACTGCTCGAAATGATCAAGAAACACTTCAAGGAAACTTAGAGATCAATGTTGAGTTTTTAAAAGGAAATGGACAAAGAATAAATAGAACCAATGTTGTAAACAGTTAGCCTACACTGATAATCAATGTTTTTATGGGATTCTTTGTAAACAAAATATTTCATTTTGCATGTGTGTATGCTTTTTAAGCCCAATGTTGAACAGCTCTTTTTGTGTTTGTTGGTCTAATATTTTGGTTTAAAAAAGCATAGGGAAATTAGATCGATAGCAATGTACAGTGGGGCAAAGAGTAGGTACATGACTAGAAGCCAAACAGTCATATTTCTGAGACTCATTATACGGCTCTAATATTGTAACAGTCCTTCGAGATATGCCGGAGACACATGTGGGTTTCTGGAATGTGGTAAATGGTGGGTTGGTATTGAAATATTGATGGATTACCTAACGGAAAATTTCTCATGTTAGGAAGTGGGGTTCACAAATTCCAGCGGTACCAAAAGATCATATTGAAAACACCATGCGTGCAACAAAAGATCCGTAGCCAAAATCATATTGAAAACTAAGCTATCCAAACCCAGAATAACCTGCTAAACAAGCACGCGACTAGATAAAGGGAAAACAATAGAGCTATGGAGGTTACACACTTCACTCAGCATCAAGCAAACCTGCTGCTGATTTCTACCTTTTATATCGATTCCTGGCTGTCTGGCAGCTTTTCTTTGTTTCCTGGACACCCTAACATTTGAAAGTAATTCTTACCAATTCAATTCCCAAGGTTAAATACAACACTTCTTTTCTGCTGGTGAAACGGAAAACATGCTTTCAGTGTAGGATGCAAACAATTTCTCCAACCGATGAACCTCAATCGAGGGGATTCCTGTAATTATAATCTCTTTGAAAGTGTTTCTCTTCCAATCATAAGAATAAAGAAACTCAGTAAAATCTTTACGATGGATTTCCAAGATCATTTGGCCAGCTCCAACTGCAGTATGAAAGTAAAGATATCGCCTCTGAAGCCACTTAACAGGTAAGATAATAGATTTTTCATCCCACCAGTTCTCACAAGTATCTGTGGTTGTAGATATACTTCTTTCTTTGTCACCATCTTCATAAATCCATACCTTGACAGTGTAAGCACTCATTTTGTGTAGTATAGCTATACGCCCATCCACTTCTAATACCTGAAAAAAACGTTCGCGCAGCACATGAAGCTCCAAAGGCTGGTGAAGGATAAAATTAGGAATCTGAATTGTTCTCAACATCTCACATCCAACATCAAATGCCACTATGAAATCAGCGTCACCATTATGCTTCCAGGTACACCAATAAATAGAACCATTTACATAAACACCAGAATCAGTAAACCCACGAGTATAAGGTGGGATGTCATTTATCTTTCTCCATGTATTGTGGCCAACTGTCAAGACCTCCCAGAAGTTGTCAGTTTCCCATATGTACCCCGTCCACATGCATACCACTTTATATTCCTTGGTGGCAGGATCAAAACCAAATCCATGAGAACGAATAGAAATGTCCTTACCATACATTTCTTTAACTTCCTTTTGTAACGTTGATTTAACCCAAGGTGTTACGTCTCTAGTGCTGATATTATACATGCAAACACTATGTTTATTGGTGAAACAGATCAAACCGTTTACTGGTCCGACATATGTTTCAAAGGAAAATGTGTTCGTGTTCTTCATAGTGTGAATAACTGAATTCAGTGTGGTTGAATTTACTGTTCCTCTTTCTTGCAAAAATGTTTCAGCTGTCAAGAGATGCATTGGATGTCTTCCCTTAGTCATGTTTCCTGGCACGTTTCTCCGATTGAGTTTTTGCGGGAGTGGTTCAGCCACAAGAAGATGTTGACGTGCTTTAGATCGGGCAAAGTGCAAGTCAACAAAGTAGGGATCTTGGATTAAGGAACACCATCGTTTAGATACACATTTGAAACGCAGGAGCGACTTCACAGGTAGTCTGCTAAGTATGTCACATACTATATCCTCATCAAGAACAACATTAGATTTATCATCATTCTCACTATCAATAATACTTCTACTTGTACCCTTTTTTCTATTTTTATTCCTCATTCTTCTCATATCTTGGATCTTAGGTTTCCTTTCTCTTTCCCTGCGTATTAATAAACCAGCGTACCAAAAACCATCAAGTACTTGTTTTAGAGGAATTTCAACAAACAGTTTAATGGCATCTTAATAGAAGTCATCAAGAGCATCTCAATCAGTTTAGGACTATAAGGGCATCTTAATTATATAAACACTTCATCATATCAAGTATAAAACAATCAAAAAGAAGAAAATTTCATACCCTTAAGAAGTGCTGGTAAACCAAAGAGAGCTTTTGGTCTTCAGGCCGAGACTGATGAGAGAAGTAGAAATGAAAATGAAAATTTAGCTTGCCTCTGTGTAGGTTTTTACTTTTAACCTATCTACGGTCCCTATTTTTTAGACCACCCACGTTGCTGAGAGGTGCTGCCAAGTGGCGCAATAGAGGCACAGCGGCTGCATGATAAAAATACTACAGTGCATAAACACAGAGACGTATAGTCAAAGTCAGTCTATTGGTTCGAGCTTATGGATCAAAGAATCAAACTTCTCGAATTCCCAGGCAAACTAGATACTAACCCGTGCTTCGCACCGGGAAAATAGTCTTATCGAAGCTCGGCTCACAATTAGATGAGCTAGTGTAGAGGCGTAAAACGTGCCGGCCCAGCGCAGCACAACCCACGAAATCACGTGTTTAGCGTGCTATGTGCTGTACCGGAGATTATAACTTGTCGTGTTGTGCCGTGCTAGAAGGCGTGCTGGGCTGGGCTGTGCCAGAAAAATAAACGTGTTGTGCCGTGCTGTGCTGTGCTGTGCCGGGCACATTTATTTTATGTTTTCCAATATAAATGTTTTCCAAATATTTAGGTATTATATGTATTATTATGAAAATAAGTCAACAAAACGATGATAAAATGTCAATAATTGGCTAGAATAAAGGCTTTTTATTGAAATATACACAAAATGTGATGTATTGTGCCATGTTTTGTAGTATTTTATACATATTATGACGTGTTTTCTTAACGTGTTGTGTTGTGCCGTGCCACGTGCTAATCCATGCCGCGTGCTGTGCTGGGCTATTGTGTCAATTAGTCAAACCCAGCACGTCCCATTTAAATTATTAGCCCTACCTCATGTATTCTTAAGTATTAAACACAAAATTATTAGCCCTCTATGTGCCATGAAAATGCATTAAAACATCATTAATATGTTTCTGCCATTGAGGTATTCTCATTGATATAATCTGGTTTGTTTGATCCAAATATCACTAATTTTTATTGATATAATCTGGTTTCTTTTATCTAAATATATCACTAATTTGCATTGATAGAATCTGGTTTGTTTATCCATATATCACTAATTTTTATTGATATAATCTCGTTTCTTTTATCCAAATATCACTAATAATGGTTTTCTTAAAAAGATAAAGTAATCTTTGGTGACATTTTTCTAAAAAATAAAATAATCCTTGGTGCCATTTTTACTCGTCTTTTCTTGGGTAATTAAATAGTATCAATTGATATTTATACATGAACATCACCCATGCAAGATAATGGCAGTCAAAGTATAATGTACTTATGTGGATGATCATAGGCATTCTTATCTAAATTAATAAATAGCACAGCACGCAGGGTTTGAATATATATGTAATCGTTTAACCAAAGCTGAATTATTTACTTCAAACGAACAAATGGACAACTCCAGAATTTGCTTTAATAAATTCTCCCGAAGATTTTTTTTTTAATTTTTTTCTATTAAAAGCATTAAGTGTGAATCATAAAAAAATCAATCCAGGAAATTTATTCTCGAACAGAAAAACAGCCTGATGCGAATAAAAAATCAAATTACCAAAATGAAAATTATGTAAATAATAAGTAAAATAATGTAAAAGCTAATGAAGTTGGGATGTTGTTGCATGTCTGTAATATCTTATGTCTGTTACAGCTTTTGTATCATCATGCAGGGAATGATGGATTGTCTAATATCACCGGGGTTTATACAGAGAGAACAAATCTTTCATGGTCGAATCATAAATCTTCCGCAGACTTGGAATCTGCGAGTCTAGAATAGCGACCGCACACCATCCTCACCTAGATGACGATGTATTTAACTAATTTGTAATTCCATCAGGGGAAGGATTATAACCTATTCAATTTGCCGATGCTTTTTAAAATCTGAGAAAATTACTTCTGGATGAGACTGTTTCCGGCACAGAATGGGCATATTCTGCACATGAAGGGATTCTCCTTTTATTATGTTCATCTTGTATCCAAGATATACATAACAAATATATAACCATTATTTGACATGTTTGCTCAATAAAGCTCGTTGCTTTGTTATTGTAGTAAAAGAGCGCAATCTTAAAATTTTATCCGTTTGCAAGAAATACACATGAAAAAAGATCATTGTGCTAGTGTGCAACTTTCTCGGATCCAAAATCACTCCATATTGTGCCATTTCTACAACTTGGTATAATTTTTTTTGAAAATATCATAAACGGGACCCTCAATTTTGCAGCGCAAACTATGCAATAATTTTGTTGACCCTTGACCATCATTATCTTGCATCGCCAACCTCTCTGGGTTGACCCTTCTAATTGCACACTTTAGTAATTGTTTCACTGTATTTTGCATCGCCAACCTCTCAGTGTATGTTCTTAAGCTTTCCAGATTATCTCCGTCTTTAAACTCCAGTACTCTTGCAGAATTAGTATAATTGGTCGGCTGCGGGAAAACTTTTGACAGGAAATAGAGAATCCAAAGCAACTTAGTAATACCTTTTTATTGAGGATCTCATGTTTGAAGCTTGACCGAGCTGCATTGGGGTCTGAAAACTTTAGCTATGAACTTATAGACACTCAAAAGGTTGATGATTGGCTTATAGTCCTGAGACTGTTTCAATTGATTCTTTTTCTTAATAGCCAAAGAAAAATAATTAGAAGTGAAAAGGTACTGTAAAAAAAAAAAAAAAAAAAAAGACGTTCGTTTTAACAAATCGAAGCACTTCTGAAGAATATTAGTGGGTATGCATCACGTCCCAGTGCTTTCTGCTGACCAAGATCTTTCAATGCTTCCTACACATATCACTCTTCACGTGAAAGATGGCGAAACCTGGACTGGTCTGGTGTACAAAAAATAATAGAATATTTGATTTTAGATTTTCACTCTCTCTCAAAAATATGCCCATCACTGTCCTTCAAACAAAGAATTCTACTTGAGAGCCTTCTAGAGCTCGCATATTGATGTAAATAGCCCGAATTCTTTTCATCTAATTTGATAATTGTTTGATGCGACCTCTGCCTTGACTCTCTTCCCTTTAAAAATACTAAGTTTTTATTTTCCGCTAGAATAGTTGTTACAGATTGAAAAAACAAAAAAAAGATTGTAATGGAACTCGAAACATTAACATTCGGTGTTTGATACAAATTAAGTCGAGAGAATCAAATGGCATTATAATTGTCAGCAACATTTTATGTTGGATAAATGAAGAAAACAGCATAAATTACTAAGCACCGCCAATTTGAGCTAGTTCAGCAAAACTTAAACAGACTGAAATCTAAATAGAAAAAATTGTCACACTAACTATCTACGATGTAGAAATTAGGCCAAGGTTATCTTTGAGAGATTTGGGCATCTTATTATCTCTTACAATGATGAGATAGCACTACCCGATTCTATCATTAGTGAAAATACGGGGGTATAAAAACCACACCCAATATTTCGCTTAGCAATCTGTATGGACTAACTCCAATATACTATCAAGAGAATCAACTAGACAATCAGACTCAATCTTAATAAAAAGTATATCAAAGAGTTATATCTCAATTTCTCGATTCAGTTCGCACTCAAACAAATAGGAATTTGCGATCCTAATTGAATACAAGAGAAATAACTTGAACGGTACCAAAGACCAATGTTCAAGGATCAATCAATTTCAATCAACATCAAATAAGTATGTTTTAAACTCAATTCCGTGGAATTCCATGGAAAGTCTTTCCTTGCCTCCCCTAGGAAACTGATTCCATGGAAAGTGAAGGATTTCTTTGGACATTAACAAATTACATAAGAATATGAATTTGTATCAAAAAAATCAATTAAATTAACCACAAGAGAACCCATGATTAATTAATCGGAAATGCTCAACATAAAAAAACTTACGGAGCCGCACAGTATATACATAAAAAATATGGATCAGGGAAAATCAATACTGCGGAATAAACAAAGATTCATTCTATCTTTCATCACTATTTGCATAATGACATATAATAGACTTAATCTTTGTAAACAAAAGCTCATCCTATTTTCCATCAATATTTGCATAATGACATAATAGGATTATCTTTTGTTTTGTCAAAAGTTCATTCAATCTTTTATCAATACTTGCATATCGACATATGAAGGACTTAACTTTTGACCACAATTATTTGTACTTCTTATGGATCTAACATATGTAGCAATTTAATTGAAAGATAAAATCATTCAAGGCTAAACATAAGAGTTATTACAGCCATTAAAGTAAAGGTTTTAAAAGTAGATCAACACAAGAAGTTTAAAGATAAAGCAAGTAACAGAATTACTAGAGTTAGAATTAATCTCTTCTCCCATAATAATCTCTAGAAAATTCATAAAATTTCTCAATTAGATCTGGATGTTCTGCCTCAGCATACCCCATCTGCTCTTTCTAGTAATCAACTTCATCTTGAATGCGAGTAAGTTCAGAGTTTGCAGCTGCAGAGGTACTTGCTGGGATACTGGTTGAAGATTGCTTCATCTTTTTGATGCTAGCCTTACTCAGAACCTTTGGACCACCAATCTCAGTTCCAAAAGGAGTAATGTTAAAGTGACTGCGAATCCTTGTGATGAGGCAAGGAAAACCTTGAGTTTTCTTTGAAGTCTGTTTCACACTTATCATTTGATTAACAATAAGTCCACAAAAATCAATGTCTCTCTCTTCAACAATATAACAGATAAATTCAGCAAGAGACCTGGTCCGGAGATTGTTGTCAATAGTGCTTGGCATCATATTGGCCACAATAAGTTTCGCAGTGACTTTGAGGAACAAGCCAGCACAACCAACAAAAATCTCACCATCTCTCCCAGAGACATCTCTATTAAATAGACGATTTGACATCACTTGTGGAGTCAGTCTCTCACTCTCAGGAGGAGGGAATCGAGCATTACCAATATGAGTTAAATCCAACAAGTAAGAAGTAATATGACGATCCACAATGAAGGTAATACCACCAACCATAGTCTTGAACATGCAATTGGCTTGGTATGGATCATGAATATTAGCATAAAATTGTGCAATCATTTCAATACGAGCAGTTCCTAATAGCTTGTGAATAATACCCCAGGAGTGATTTTTGAAAAAATTAGATAAACCTTGTACCTTAATTTCTGACTCATCATAATGCCTTTCAAAAATTGGTTGTTTATTCTTATACTCAAAATAGAGTACACGAGCAGCAGGGTTGACAAACCTAGCACGGATACTAGGATCAAAAAAGAAACTATCCCCTGCTTGACCACTTGAACTACTAGCATAACTAGCTCTCCTCTATGCCATTTTTGACAAAAAAAGCTCTCAAGGAAAAGTTGAGAAACTTACTTGGTTTATGGACTGTTGAATTTTCCTTTCCTGTTCACGAACTGTTGCTAATGGTGGGACACCTGTATTGCAAGGAAACGAGCAACGAACGACAACCCGTAGAGTAATTTTTTTTGTGAGGACAATGAATCCAAGAACACTCAAAAAGACTGAGAATTGAGGTTTATGGAAGACACCAGTTCACGAAGAGTTTGGGTTTCTTTCTTTTCGTTCACAAACTGTTAAGAATAAGAAGAGGCGAGGAGAACAAAGTTGGTTTTCCTATTTTAATGTATCGAGCGATGGACTTGAGATGGTTCTAGTACGTTCTGAATTTGAAAACGTACGGGAACAGAGTTCAAGTTGTGTGAACCACACGAGTGCAAGAGGGGCCTGTTTGGATAACCAAAACAAGGTATTTAGTGTAGGGACTCAACAAATAAATCTATTGAGCAGAAACGTATGGTCATCAAGACACAGTGTATACTAGTCTTGAGTGTCATGACACCAGGAAAGTGTTTATTTCCAATAACTCTTACAAACTTCATAAACGAGAGAGATCCAAGACCCTGTTTTTATAAGTCTATCAAAGAATTTTAAGAAAACCCAAGGAATCTTGTGTTTCTGATTTTTCTTTTTCCGACTTGTGAAACACAACTTCTGCAGATAGTTTTTAGTATTGTGAAGGGAAACTCTTTTGACAAAAGAAGACGTCTTGACTTCCTCATAAGAGAAGGTACTACTACTATCTTGATAGGAAGTATTAGGATTTGAGCAGTGAATAAATTCATGTATAGAGGTGACATACTCATATGACTGAGGTTTAGACTCCTTTTGTAATTTGTTTAGTTTGTTGCAACTAATTGAATTACGTAGAGGAGGAGCATTACTCTCACTGATTAGCAAATCAATATCAACCTCAACATAAATATTATTCATCATAACTTGATTTAGCCTGTCAATAGACTCTTGTTCCTTCTGGAGAAATAAATAAACATCAGGAGATAAGCTTTCAAGTTTCTTTTCAATTTCTGAAAAAACTTTAAGGTATTTTAAAACTGACGAAGGATTAGATAGAATTTCTCTTACAAATTTGATTAAATCAGTCATGGAAGAAGATTCTGGAATCCCTGGATCGGGTGGTGCATTTATCGAGATAACACTTCTGTCCATAGAGTCAGATTACTACAAACACATACTTGTGAGGTCTTTAAACGTGTTTGCCTGCTCTGATACAAATTGAAAAAGTGGGGGTACAACAACCTCACCCAATATTTCGCTTAGTAATCTGTATGAACTAACTCCAATATACTTTTAAGAGAATCAACTAGACAGTCAGACTCAGTGTTAATGAAAAGTATATCAAAGAGTTATATCTCAATTTCTCGATTCAATCCTTATTCAAACAAATAGAAATCTGCGAGCCTAATTAAATAAAAGAGAAATACCTTGAATGGTACCAAAGACCAATGTTCAAGGATCAATCAATTTCAATCAAAAACCAAAGGTTGGATTTACCAATTGATTGATACAACGCACAACCTGTGATATTTCAATTATATAACAAAATATGATGCAGAAAAGAAATAACACAGACACCGTAAGTTTTGTTAATGAGGAAACCGCAAATGCAGAAAAACCTCGGGACCTAGTCCAGATTGAACACACACTGTATTAAGCCGCTACAGACACTAGCCTACTACAAACTAACTTCGGTATGGACTATAGTTGAACCCCAATCAATCTCACACTGATCCAAGGTACAGTTGCACTCCTTGCGTCTCTGATCCCAGCAGGATACTACGCACTTGATTCCCTTAGCTGATCTCACCCACAACTAAGAATTGCTACGACCCAAAGTCGAAGACTTTAAAAAAAAAATCTGTCTCACACAAAAAAGTCTACAGGAATAGATAAATATGTCTCCCACAGAAATACCTACGATTTTTGTTCCGTCTTTTGATAAATAAAGGTGAACAGGAACCAATCGATAACCCGGACTTATATTCCCAAAGAACAACCTAGAATTATCAATCAACTCATAATAATCTTAATCGAATAGCGAAACAAGATATTGCGGAATAACAAACGATGGGAAGAAGATGTTCGTGACTTCTTTTCTATCTTGCCTATCAGAGAAATCAATCTCAAGCCAATCTTACGTTTGTACTCAAATACGATAGAAACAGCAAGATCAGATCACGCAACTACAAAGAAAATAGTTGGGTCTGGCTTCACAATCCCAAAGAAGTCTTCAAGTTGTTAACCTACAGGGTCTCGATAGAAACCTAAGGTTAAAGGAGAATCGACTCTAGCATATACAACTAGTATCATACAGGAGGTGTGGGGATTAGGTTTCCCAGTTGCTAGAGTTCTCCTTTATAAAGTCTCCAAATTAAAGTATGCAATCTAAGTTACCTTGGTAACAAAGCATTCAATATTTACCATTAGATGAAAACCTGATTAGATTAAAACTAATATCATTCAACCGTTAGATCGAACTTAGATTGTCAGACACAAATGAAATGCACGTTCATTTTAGGTTTATGTAACCATACCTAAACGTGTACTCCTAGTTGGTTCAACAGTAGTTAACCAATGGTTAGCCATATGAGCACTTTCATATCAACCTTATTCATCTACACGATAACTAGTTCAAGTGACTCAAATTAACTAGTTAGAGAGTTGTTCAATTGCTTAGATCTCATAGAAGTATACAAGACACAATCGAAACAAAAACGATTTTGATTCACTCGAATCGATTCATGAACATTATAGCCACGGTTTGCAAATATGCATTCCTTAATTTATAAATGTCTTAGTTCACGAATAAACCGTTTTTAGAAAATAACCCACTTTAGTACGCATACGGGTACGCATACTTAAGTACCCGAACTGAGCTTGTTTTCAGTTCACAAACTCCAGCATAAATTCACGGGATGTGAACTTCCGACAGTACGCGTAAAGGTACGCGGACTTAGCTCCAGTTATCCTAAACAGCAAAGTACGCATACTTTGGTTCAAGGATTATGGACTTACATAAGCATGAGTTCACATACAATGTTTATATCCATTCAAGGTTATATATTCTATACTTTCATTTCAATCATTGAAACATTCTTAGAGGATGTTATATATAGCGGTTATTCACACACTATTTTTCATCAAAGCGATTTTCAAAAGATTGAAACAATTATCATGATTTTCTTCACGAGTAAATATTAACTTGGCTAAAGCGAAAGCTTACCAACATATATTTCGAGAAAAAGATAAGCGAGATAAACTCGGCTCGAAATAGCAAAAATGTATGATCGAAGTCTATATAGCAATACGACTTTTGTCTCAAGATAGGTGATAGGGTAGATAGACTTTTAAGTGATAGATAAGTTCAAGTATCCACATACCTTTTTGTCGATGAAGTTCCACCAGTTCCTTGAGTAGTTTTTCGTCTTTGTATGATGAACGTCGTGGAGTCTAGAGCTCAACTACACTTTCTATCCTAGTCCGAGACTTAGCTATAAGTAGACTACAAATCAAGACTTATAGTTTTGGCAACTAAACTTGACAAACAAGCTTGAGTTAGCAACGCTTGCGAGTTCGACCGAGCAGTGCTCTAACAATTTCCATAGAGACACTTCATGACCAAAAGAAAAGCACATATAAACTTTTTTAGATGCAATCATATAGCCGAAACTAAATGCATTCATCAAGGAGTTTATAAAGATACAAGATAACCCTTATAATATTCCACAGCCGCACTCCCCACAAAGATTTGGAAATTAAGCACAAGTTCAATTAAGAACTCTCCCCCATAAAATGTCATTCCCGATAGAACAACAAGAGCGACCTTACTTTCACAAGAAAAGAAGGATTTCTTTGGACATTAACAAATCACATAAGAATATGAATTTGTATCCAAAAATCTCAATTAAATTAACCACAAGAGGACCCATCATTAATTTAATCGGAAATGCTCACATACGAGCACTTACGGAGCCGCACAGTATAAAAATAAAGATATGGATCAGGGAAGATCAATACTGCGGAATAAACAAAGATTCATTCTATTTTTCATCACTATTTGCACAATGACATATAATAGACTTAATCTTTGTAAACAAAAGTTCATCCTTTCTTCTATCAATATTTGCATAATGACATAAAAGGCTTAACTTTTGTTTGTCAAAAGTTCATTCATCTTTTATCAATACTTGCATACCGACATATGAAAGACTTAACTTTTGACCACGTATGGGACAATCACAGTTCACGGATGCAAACACACATATCCCATAACAAGTTGCAATATATAAAACCATAAAGATTAATACTGCAAAATCATCTTCCAAATCAACTTTAGAATTTAAATAAATATAAAAACATTGCAAGATGAAAATCGTGTGAAATAGCTAAATGTACTCACAATAAAGGCTATTCCAAACCCTAGTTATCCTTCTTAAACACAAGAATAAATTCTCATAAGAAGTTTCCTAGACAAAATATGACAACTCTTAGAGAACATAATTCGAAAAACATCAGACATGGCCAGCAACTAAGGAGCGAACATGGACGAGTTCATCAGTTGCTTTCTTCAGTTCGTTTTTAAGAAATTCGAGATTATTTGTTGCAATTCCAAGTTGTTCACGTACGACCTCAAAATATCGAAGAAGATTTCTTACAAGTTGTGATGACATCTGAACTGGTAGTTTGTTTTCATGATCAACAACATGATAGCAGGTTATGAAAACAGGGTTCTCGTGAAACTCTATAGCCTTGCTCTTTTCAACTTCGTCTTTCTTGTTGCATACATCCATTGTGCACACACCAAATAAAATAAAATCAAGGGAACTTTTTGGCGTTGCGGAACGTGTATGTATCAAAAAGAGCATGATATATATATATATATATATATATATATGAGTGTTTCATAAGAAACCCTAGGGTTACACGTATATGTTCCATACTGGTCAGGTGTACGTGCACTTATGGTTACAAACTTGGTACAAGACCAAGAGAGTAATGGAACCAAATTTAGAAGTAGTCTTGATAAAACTCAAGGACACATTCTAAACAAATTGACAACAACCTTAGTTCAAAAGAACATAAGATAATTGTTGATGATCAACAACTAATTGGTCCATGAGAAGAGGAAAAAAATCTTTCAAGGCAATCAACAAAGAAATATTCTCAGAGTGAAAGATCAAAAATATTACACCATGTAATGTACTGGAGCAAGGCTCAACAGTTTTATGATCATCATTACGTAAAGGGAAAAGATAATGAAAAGAATAATATACCAACGACTACTTTCTCAAGACAAAAGATCTTCTTGAGAATTATGAGCATCCTCCCATAGTTACAAGGAGGATGCTATATTGAGCAGTCAAGTTGTATTCTGATGAGCATTTTGCTCATCAAGAATATTGACTTCTTCTCTCTTTCCTTCATGAAGATTTTCAGAAAAATCAATAGGGTTAGTCGAAAGAGGATTAAACAGAGGAGAACAAGGGATACCTGAAACTGCTGCTTTCCTTGTCTTCTTAATGCTCCGTTTGAGTCTGTTTATACTTGTCTTGAGCTCCGAGACTCGATTATTGATATAAATGAAGTCTGGAGCAGACACCTTGGATTCAAGGCTTTCTTCAGAGAGAGAAAAGGTGTTTGAACCTTTTTTCTTCCTCCTATGATTTTTTCTCTTCTCAGAGTAATTTAAAGAGTCAGTTGTCCACCTGACGTTCTTTCTTCTACAATTGTAGGCATTTTTTGTCTCAAAATCATAATCAAGAATTGGCTCATCACAACATTTTTCTTGATTGCAGACAATGCCTTTTACTCCAGCAAGATGAGAGACAGGTTTAATTACGTCTTTAGACATCCATACAAGAATGTTATGAAGTTTTTCATTCCTCAGTCGGAACCGACATTTCCTTTCAAGGTGTCCTTTTTCCCCGCAATAATAACAGTTAAAGGAATTGTTCTTGACTGTTCTCATGTGAGTTGATTTCGAAGGAGGACAATCCTTGTTCCTAGGAACATCAGCTGCTGAAGAAGGTTTTTCACATGAAGACTTGTCATTAGCACGGACAAAATTGATCTTACTAGTACTTGGAGCGTCTATTCCTTTATAGCCCAGAAAACGTGTATCACGATGTTCTTTACATGCTCCCAGCATAGAAGATAATTTTGTAGAGCTAGATTTGAATCTTTTCAGATTCTCTTCCAATGAATTTACCTTATCAAGAGCAGCAGCAAGATCAATCTCCAAATGTTTTTCTTTGGCGAGAAGACTGATTTCTCTGTCATTAAAACATTTTTGTTGAGAGTCATATCTTGCTTCAGATTTTGCAAGTCTTTCTTTCAACACAAAGAGATTTCGAAGAAGATTATCACATTCTGACCTTTTTGAGCGTACATCTTCTTCTCGATCTTTAACGGTAGATTGTAAGAGTTTGTACCCACAATCATAACCTTTAAAGAGTTTATTCTCAGTTTTCTGTTTTCTTGACAGAGAGGTGCCAGATATTTACCCAAGCAAGCTGTTGACTTCTTTCCTTTTAAAGCATGGTCAAAGAGCTTGATATATTGAGAGACTTCCCCATCAATACCTTGTCCCTATTCTGAGTAACTTTCATCTGAAAGATCATCCAACTGTTCATCTAGGCATTTTTCCCAGTCGATCACAGTTTCAGCCAGAGGATAAGGTATGAGAGAGTTCTTAGATGGTTCAGAACATTGAACCAAATCAGAGTGCTCCTGAACTGGTGATGCGTTGTCGAGGATAGTAAACATGTCCATAGAGTAAGATCGCTACAAAAACAGACTTATGAGGTCTTAACGTTTGCCTGCTCTAATACCAATTAAAAAAGCGGGGGTATAACAAGCACACCCAATATTTTTTTAGCAATCTGTATGAACTAATTCCAATATAGTTTAAAAAGAATCAACTAGACAATCAGACTCAATCTTAATAAAAAGTTTATCAAAGAGTTATATCTCAATTTCTCGATTCAATTCGCACTCAAACAAATAGGAATTTGAGAGCCTGATTGAATACAAAAGAAATAACTTGAACTGTACCAAAGACCAATGTTCAAGGATCAATCAATTTCAATCAACAACCACAGGTCGGATTTACCAACTGATCGATTCAACGCACAACCTGTGATATTTCAATTATATAACAAAATATAATGCGGAAAAGAAATAACACAGCCACAAAAAGTTTTGTTAACGAGGAAACCGCAAATGCAGAAAACCCCCGGAACCTAGTCCAAATTTGAACACCATACTGTATTAAGCCGCTACAGACACTAGCCTACTACAAAGCTAACTTCGGTTTGGACTGTAGTTGATCTCACACTGATTCATGGTACAGTTGCGTTCCTTACGTCTCTGATCCCAGCAGGATACTACATACTTGATTCCCTTAGCTGATCTCACCCACAACCAAGAGTTGCTACGACCCAAAGTCGAAGACTTGATAAACAAATCTGTCTCATACAGAAAAGTCTATTGAATAGATAAATCTGTCTCCCACAGATAAACCTATGAGTTTTTGTTCCGTCTTTTGATAAATCAAGGTGAACATGAACCAATTGATAACCCGGATTTATACCCCGAAGAACAACCTAGTATTATCAATCACCTCACAATATTCTTAATCGATTAACGAAACAAGATATTGTGGAATCACAAACGATGAGACGAAAGTGTTTGTGACTACTTTTCTATCTTGCCTATCGGAGGTATAAATCTCAAGCCAATCTTACGATTATCCTCAAACACGATAGAAACAGCAAGTTCAGATCACACAACTACAGAGAAAATAGTTGGGTCTGGCTTCACAATCCCAATGAAGTCTTTAAGTCGTTAACCTACAGGGTTTCGTGAAAAACCTAAGGTTAAAGGAGAATCGACTCTAGCTTATACAACTAGTATCACACAGGAGATGTAGGGATTAGGTTTGCCAGTTGCTAGAGTTCTCCTATATAGTCTCCAAATCAGGGTTTGCAATCTAAGTTACCTTGGTAACAAAGCATTCAATTTCACCGTTAGATGAAAACCTGATTAGATTCAAGCTAATATCTTTCAACCGTTAGATCGAACTTAGCTTGTTATACACAAATGAAATGCACCTTCATTTAGGTTTTGGTAACCGTACCTAAACGTGTACACCTAGTCGGTTCAACAATAGTTAACCAATGGTTAGCCATATGAGTACTTTCATATCAACCTTATTCATCTTTACCATAACTAGTTCAAGTGACTCAAATGAACTAGTTAGAGAGTTATTCAATTGCTCAGATACTATAGAAGTATACAACACACAATTGAAGCAAAATCGATTTTGATTCACTCGAATCAATTCATGAACATTATAGCCACGGTTTGCAAAGATTGCATTCCTTATTATATAAATATTTTAGTTCATGAACAAACCGATTTTAGAAAGTAACCTACTTAAGTATGCAAATGGGTACGCATACCTAAGTAGTCGGACCGAGTTTGGTTACGCCAGTACATGTACAGGTGCGCATACTAAAACACACTTCCAAACTCCAGCAGAAATTCACGGACATGAACTTTCCGCCAGTATGCGTACAGGTACGCATACTTTCCCGAGTTTCCAACAACCGCCGGTACACGTACGGGTACGCATACTTTAGGTTCCCGGTTTTGGACTTTTACACAAATGTGAGAACACACTATGTTTATATCCAAACATGGTTACTTGTTCTAAACTCTCATTTCAATCATTGAAACTTTCTTAGAGGATGTTATAATAGTTGTTATTCACAAACTATTTTCATCAAAGCGATTTTCAAGTTATTGAAATAATCAACATGACTTTCGTCACGAGTATAGATGAACTTGGCCAAAGCAAAAGCTTACCAACACATATTTCGAGGTATAGATAAGTGAGTTAAACTTAGCTCGAAATAACAAATATGTATAAATGAAGTCTATATAGCAAAGCGACTTTTTTCTCAAAATAGGAGATATAATAGATAGACTTTTGAGTGATAGATAAGTTCAAGTCTCCACATACCTCTTTGTTGATGAAGTTCCACAAGTTCCCTTGAGTAGTTCTTCGTCTTCATTCGATGAACGTCGTGGAGTCTAAGGCTCAACTACACTTACTATCCTAATCCGAGACTTAGCTATAAGTAGACTAGAAATCAAGACTTATAGTTTTGGCAACTAAACTTGACAAACAAGCTTGAGATATCAACGCTTGCGTGTTCGACCGAGCAATGCTCTAACAATTAGCCTTACAGACTCTAGACCTCTCTCAGTACATAGAGTTTAATTAGGCCAAGGCTGTTTTTGAGAGATTTGGGCATCTTAATATCTCTTATACAATGATGAGATAGCATTACCTGATTCTATCATTAGCCTTATAGACTCTGGACCTCTCTCAGTGTACATAGTTTCAGGCGTTCCCTAGAGGTATTAAATCTTATGAATATGTTAGGTGTATGGACGTCTCACGTACGAAGATAAAAGAGCTACCTGACTGTATGGCAAGCTCCAAATATTCCATAGTGCTAATTAAAGTTCAATTTGTGCAAAATTTAGAAGCATCACCTAGAGATATTGGAGAATCGAAACTTCTGTGGTTCCTCAACCTTAAAGGCTTAAGTATCGAATTTTTACCTAATTCTTTCCTTAACAGCTTCCAACAGGGCTTTGGCAGTTCCCATTTCTTGAGACTGAAAATTTGTAATCTTCAATTCTATCAAGTAACTGGGTAATGAGTTATACATAGGAAGAAGCAGAAGGTTTACAAACACTTAATCCTGCAGCTTTAGAGTCAAGTGCTGCTCTAATCGATTCTGCAACTGTTCCTCTCATCCTATCCTTCAATAAATAAAGATTTATTCATAAAGACTTATCAATAAATCGAACAACAAAAAACCAAATTTAAAACATACCCACTCCCTCCGATGAACCTGATTACATTTTCCGAATGTAGTGAGCAATTTGATTTTGAACCTGCAATGTACTCTTAGCTCTTAACTGTTGCGCTGAAAAACCTTTTCCCCATTGCATCTCTCTCATTAATACTACTTAAGCTTGTTTGGCATGCTGCCAAGATTTAATATCACTTCATGTGTTCTTTCTCTACCATGAAACTTAAGCCAATATCATGGCTGGCATTGCTTAGGTCTCCCTGAAATTTCTTAGTTTCTGCAGCCAAAGAAGTAGGTAACCTCTCTATAGCCAATTTAGCTTCTACCTCAATGTTGTGAGGATCTACAACAACATATATACAAACTACCTAGGTAACAAAGTTAGCAGTGCGCATCTAAACCAAAACAGAAAATAAAACTTCAATTATTTGTAGGATCGACGATTGGACCTGACGTGAATCGAACATGTAACCTTCCGACATGGAGTCAGATGCGCTACCATTGCGCCACAGATCCGTGGGTTAAACGACTCGTCTTAGTATGGAATAGAAGCAAGATCTACATCTGGTGCTCGATTTTTCAATAGAAACAATGGTAATGGCAAGAATGGTAAAACCATACTTTTTGCAGTAGCAGTTGTACTGCAGCCAATAGATAAATACAGAATAAGAAAATCTACAAAGAAACCATATAACCATAAAAAGACAAAAAGAGATCACCTTAAACCAATACTCATCTATACATGCATACTCTATTACCTAGCATAAAGAAAAGCAAAAGATCGATTAAAGTTGTCAAATAACTATATATCAAACTAATTTAAACTTATTTATCAATGGTTCCATGTCACAGTACTGATAATCAATATATTAAGTGGAACAAAAGTTGTATATACTACCTTGATATACGGTAAGCTAACAAATTTCCTTTTCTTCTTAAAACTTGTTGATATAAAACGATCTCCAATGATGAGGAAAAGATACCAATGATGACAATCATTATGGATGTGCAACTAAAAGGGACGAAAACAATATTCATTTGTCTTGGAAAAACACCAAAGTAACTGGTTAATAACATATTTAGCATCAGATACTGTATTCGTTCATTTGTTCAGAACATACCAATCCGACTATATAAACAGAAGTCCTAGCGAGTTTCGAGTGAATTGCGATTGGAGAAACTATATCATTTCTGCCGAGTTAATTGTTGATAATGATTTGTTTTGGAGAAACAACCTACGTTAAAGGGGGGGGGAGCACTCATTAGATGGGAAACCACAGTAGCTTCAATAGATCCTTAAAAGTCAGACCAATAAATCACAATCTAAAGTTCCACCTACAGACCGATTAATCCCATCTAAAATAGTATATCTAGTAAGTACATAAAATCTAATGGCTAGGGCCTAAACACAGCCAAACACCATATGTCTTTGGATCTTGAAATCAATTAAAAATGCCTAAAACCGAACAACAAAAAAAAAAAAAAAAAAAAGGCAAAAACTTCAAATTTTCAAATTGTTCATTTTTTAACCTTTTACCTTTGTCTGCCTTGCTGCTAAGTTAAGAGTTCCACGCATTCCTGCAAGCAAAAAGAAATATTATTAATTGTTTGTTTGTTATTGCAGGTCATTGAATTTCGTAAACCAAACTTGTAATTATTTGATTTTGTTGATTCATGTGCTAATTTTGATTTAGAAGATTTGCTTCTTCTTGAACCATGACACAATAATCCGGCTGTTGATTTCCTATCTGATTCTGATAACAATTTCTCACCATTACCATTACAACGGAGAAGCTCTGTTACAAAATGAAGAAGCAAATAACTTCAAACTGTCTTTGTGAGATCCAAAGCAAAGGATATTATTTTTTTTGAACATAAAATGTGAAGAAGAAGAACAGTATAAGATAATATCTTCTTGAATCATTACTATTTACTACCATGACGTAACAATTTGGCTGTTGGTATTCTATCTGATTCTGATAACATTTTCTTACCATTACTATTACAATGGAAAAGCTATGTCACGAAGGGACAAAGCTAATGCCAACTGTCTCTGGGAGATTCATAGTTATGAGACCCGAGTTCAAATTCAACACCATTGAGTGAGTAAACAATCTTCTCCACTCGGCCCTAAGTTCCAATAAATTAACAGTTATGAGACCCGAGTTCAACCGAAGGAATGAATAAAACCACTAAAAGCTCCAACTTTATTAAACAATCAATACAACTGAATGAAATCCAGTATGATATTTACTTGAGATATTCATTGTAAGCTAATGAACAACCAACTTACAGAACTGAAGTTCTACAATTGCCTTTGTAGATGGTTAGTGTGCATCGATCATTGCTTCTTTCAAAGCTACCTGGCTACCTAAGCATAGAAGTTAGGTACGTGTATGCACTATTTCTCATAGTTCCTATAAATTTATTTATGGTACATGCATTAGATTTTTATTGAAATTATTAATTATGGTCAGTTATATCCCAGGAATAAGTAGTGGGGGAAGGTAGAGTTCTGATAAACTTCACTTTCTGAAAGCAATTACTTGTGAACATTGCTTTTCTTGTATCATAAAGAGGGCTCTGCAATGTGTAGGACCAACCTTGTAATTTGATAATCAAAACAACTATGTGCATGCCTATGCAATACAAAGAGAACCTATATCTACAGTTGGGTAACTTCCTAAGCATGATTTGAAGAATCACTAAAGCAACATACCTCAATAAGGACCAAGAAATGTTGTTTTACGGTGTTGTCATTTTTCCTAAGGTAGGTGTTATTCAAAGAATGAACAGGAAAATGATTCACTTCTTGGTTCTTTTTTCAGGTTGATTTAGCCAATCGAGACTTCAATAAAATTCCACACAATTGCTTACTCAATAAGGATTTTTATAGAAGTATACCAACATAAAAATGAAATAATGATTTCAAATGAAAAAACAACATAAAATAGCATATTACCGCATAACACCGAGAAAGAATGAGGAAAGGAGATTGCATTGCTTGGTGCTCCTTTAAGGCTTGTATCTGGATTCCTCTGAAGATACCTTAGGTAAATCCAAATCATGTGTGCGTTAAAAAGGAAGCCTGGAAGGTATGGCCCTGACTCTTCTATAAAGAAGCTCAAGACTCCAGAGTATGCATAAAAGTAGCAAGAATAATGCGAGAAGGATAATACCTTTGTTTTGTCTTGAATGATGGAAGCAAAGACGATTCTTCATCAGGTAAACTTTGTTTACTACCCACCACGAATCCGATAAGGACTCGTTGGAATCCAGAAATTGGTATACAGCTGAATCAAGAAAGAAAGAAAAATCAATAATGTGAAAGTTGGACATAACCAACTCAAAACATCTTGAATTAATTCTTCAGTGATATACAATGTTAAGTGTCTCTCAATAAATAGGAGTACGAAATTCCAAGCTTTGTTAGTATTTCACAAAATCAACTTAAAATCATAATCCAGCTATCCATTCAAAATAACCTATCAACACTCTAGTTTAAAATCAGTTTTTCCCAATGTAACAATCAGTTTTTGATAAATTACTTAAAATCCTTCTTTTTAAACATAGCCTGTTGCTTTCGCCTCTTCTTCACCACAGATGTAAGTTTCCTCGCCTTCTTACCAAATTTCGACCTTTTTATTTTCGAATAACTACCCATGTCATAATAATAAAACCCATTTAATCAATCAAATAGACAAATAGATGAGATCAGAGATGTATGAATCGAAGTGTATTAATCAAAACTCACATCATGAAAATGATATAAAATCTATCTAGAGAGATAAAGCAAATTGGCACCTGTGGTATTAACAAATGCAGAAACAATAAATGATCAAAGAATACACAAACGCGTGAAGGAAATTTAAAACTCAGTGAACTGACGAACGCAGAATTCCCAAATCTCAAATCACAAACCCTAAAACTTAGAAAGATAAACTCAATATGCCAATCCAAATAGCCTAGAACTACAAAGTCTGTGAACCCCAACACACCCACAGAAAATAGACTAAATAATATAAGCAATTGATCTGAAACAACAAACCCAGCCCGAAGCTACTGCAGGTGTTGCGGAGATTGCGTTGTTCTTTGTCCAAGTATGATCCTGCACACGAAATCCTAGGTTAGGATTTCACAGTGACTTCATGCTTGATAAATAAATTATAACAATCTTTAGAAGCATTATATATATATGACCCTAATCATCTAAACTACGATACCCATATTATGAAATTTCAAAATCAAATTAAAGAAATTAAAGAAAACACATAAAGATAACAGATGATAGGAATTTAAATTACGAAGAATGGATGAAGTCATTGTTTTGAACTGTGGTTCCAAATCAGGGAAAAGCAAAAAGAGAGACATCAGAACTGTATTAGTAAAACTAACCATATATAACAGCAAATTAAACTATATACATGCTCTAATTTTTAAGAAACACCACTGATCAATCTATCATACCCATGTATTGAGAGAAACGCCAACAACTTCAATAGCTAAAAAATTTGACAAACACTCATTAAAAATTGAAAGGAAAAAAAAACGCTGATAATAAGTAGAAATTGAACTATTTTATGAATTGAAAAAATTGAAGGGTCGATCAATTCACTTCCTTTTTATAATGAAATTCGGAAATCTTATAATGCTTAAGCAAACAATTAGACAAAGTAATGCACTATGTATTACTCAAAAAGATAATTACAGCATTATATTCCATATAAAAGTTTCATTAGTATCTCTTTTCTCTACTTTCTCCTTAAACCTCTCAGAGAAAGAACAACAATGAACAATTAACATTAAAAAAGTGTGACCCTAAATTATTAGCACATATATTGATTGCCTTCATATATTTGTTGGTAACCCAGTTAGTATTTCTCATCAAAATAAAACAACAACCATCAATTGTTCAAATTAAACACTATATTAAAAGACCGCGAAATATATAAAATCCTAGGTTTTAATTTCTGAAATTATAACCCTAGATTTGCTAGGTCTTATTACCTAGCAAATCCCTCAAGTTTAACTGAAATCAACAAAAAGAAGATGAAGATGTTGCAAGCACTTACTCGAGTAGGTAGTTGTGGTTCACTGAACAGTTGTTGCTGCCCGAGAAGGAGAAGTGAATAAAGATATGGATTCTGGTTAAATCCCAATTACATTAGGAAATGATACGTGTTGTCTTAGCTCCAATGGAAGAGCGCATGGATCTCAACCATGTAGTTGTGGGTTCAACTCCCGCAGATGGCAGTGCATTATTATTTGAGTAGTTTAAAATTACATGCAACACAGGAGTAGACTTGAAAAGTTTGTCAAATATTATCTTAGTCGTGATTTATGACTCCAATTAGAGTGAACCATAGCTAAAGAACATCTCTTTTCCAGAATCAGAGTACCAAGGGGTTGGAAGAAAGCTAACTGAATGACTGGAAAGAATTCTCAGAAGCTATCTAAATAGTTGAGAATTCCAAGGGTGTTGTCTTGGGTGACCCATCTAGGCTACTGCTCTCTGTTGGTTGTGGAAAATCGGTATGTGTATAAATAGAAAACACTTTATATTTTTTTTTTATGTAGTTTCGTTGGTTTCTTATATTTGTAGTTCAGTTAGTTTGTTTTTCATGCATATGGGACGATGTACACTGGCTTAAACTCGGGGCTTAACCACGAAATTATTGATAATTTAGCTGCTAGGAACAACAAACTAAATCTCAATTACACACTTTCTATAGTTAATATGTTATACTACTAATCAATTTATATTAAGAAGCTTGGGTCTCCCATGTCAAGTGAACAAGAAGGCAAGATCTAGGGGTGGCACATGTAGTTAAAAGTATGAACAACCTACCTCAACTCTCTTCGAGATGATGCTTGGGGTGTACTATTCTGTATGAATTTAAAACCTAGCTATTACAATTAGGTTGATGCTCGATTGGTTTCCATGATTAATAAAGAACTGTAAAAAATACTCCTTCTGTTTTTGGAAAAGAGATACTTTCACTTTTTCAATTTAGCCTAAAAATAGGCTAAATTGAAAAAGTGAAAGTATCTCTTTTCCAGAAACGGAGGGAGTAGTTGTTTATATACATAGAAATTGTACGCATTGTTGTGTAGGTTAATTCCAACCGAAGCGTGTACTTATTAGGTGTACATACCATTTTTGCAGTGCGTATAATAAGTATTCTGGACACAATTTGTATATGCATTGCAACAAACAACATAAGTAACGGTAGAGCTCATCTAATTTGGAGGAATCTCCTTTTGACTGTGAAAGGTTGCCATAAGCTCAAAATCTTACTATAAATCCAGGTAAATTCAATTTAAGTTTAGTTTAATTTTTATGCTGAGTCCATATATTAGAAGTTAATTATCAGTCACGGTAATATGGTTAATTGATTCTGTAAGTTAGAGTAGATAGATTTTAAATGTTAGGGTCATTAGTTGATGATAGTGCTTTTGTTTGTCCGATTTCACGAATGGTTTAATCTCTTTGGTCAATTGGTTTCTAATAATTATTGATTTTTGGTTTAACTCATTGTTGCAGGACTATTGGGGTTTAATCTAAGGTTTTGTTTTAAAACTTTCTGTGAACTAAATATTACCTAGCAAATCCATTAACATTTTCATTGTTTTTATGTAATTAAAATCTCAAATTTCACAAAACCCAGAAAAATTTGGGGAAAATAAAGATTATGATTTTCGTTCCGTCCCTGCTTCTTGTATATATGACGTAATTTTAGATATATTGTTAGTTATAAGGTGAATAGATTTGATTCAAAGCTTTGTGCTTCAAGGCGAAAAACGCGCGTTACGCACCTTGCTCACTATAGGCATTTTTCTGCATTTGTTTTTATTGGAGTTGAGATGAATGAAATTGAGAGTTCATGAAAAAAAAAAAAAAATTAGCCTACCCAAAACAAAAAATTCTGGTTCCGTCGCTGTTAAAAGTGTTACATTACCAATTAACGGTAGTTGTATATATAGTACAAACTCTGAAAGGAAATGAAGAAACCAATGAAGCTTTTAACAACTCAAAAGAAATCTGAAAAGTTTATATATGTACTATAAACTATAAAGAGGGCCATTTTAAGGTCAACACGCCCTTGTTTTTGTATAGAATTAGTGGTGGTATATTTTAGTTAAAATCAGTATAGAACCATGAATACATAGATGAGGGATAGCAAACAAAGTCCGGTGCTGGCAATGTTTGCCGATTGACTGTTTTTGCCAGGTGAAGAAGGTCCAGAAGCACCGGGATTTGTCGTCTCAACGTGTGACACTGGGGGCAAAGGTGGATCAACCACATCAGCTGGTTCAAGGGATGGAGCTGGAGATTCAGCTGGTGGTAATGCACCTTGTTCTGCCAAGCTGAGCAGCTCCCCTGGTTGAGGCGGTGAAATTGTGTATGGAAGATCTTTCGCATCAGGGTCAGCACATGGAGATCCTGCATTGGTACGTAGTCCAAAAATAATTCAGTTCCATTGGATTTAAGTTATAGACCCAAACGAAAATTACTAATGACTTGAGAAATCAGTTTAAAAACTTACTCAAGTAGGCATTAGCAGTAGCTGGATAGTCTGTTATGAGGCCATCAACTCCAAATGCTAAGGGTGAGGCGTACGTAGAGATTTCGAGGATTGGATCAGAAAAGAAGTCCATCGCGATTGACGTGAATTCGTTTGTCAGTGTTGTTACGTATACAGTTAGATTTGCATCTTGAAATTCCTTCACTACATCAGTGAACTCTTTAGTGAAGTAAGCTGCTAATACCACAGTTGAAGGCCTATTGACAACAACAGCGTCTGCAAACTTCTTGATTTCATCTACACTCTGCTGAGTTACGTTGCTAATTGTCTCAACAATAGTTAAGACTCTTTTGTAAGTAGGCACATTCTTAAACTTGGTCAGAACCGAAGTATCATCGGATTGAATTAAAATCTGTTGAGTAGATTGTTTGTCGAGGGTGGCATTGCCCAAGGCACTGGAGACAATCTCTGAGATGTCAAACCCTTTATTTGCAAGGATTGCAGCATTCTGGAAAATTGACCGAATTACTTGATAAACATGCCGGCTACAAATTATTTTTATTGTATGTTAATGAACTAACCTTAATGTTGATCATTACTCCAGAAACAGCCTTCGTCTTGGCTAACTCTAAGAACTCAGAGAACAGAATTAGTTTACCAGCATTCTTGTTTGCTGGATTTCTTGGCAAGCCTTGATCTCCTGTTGGACTAACTAGTAGTGCTGCAAGAAGAAAAACTTCACAGGTCAGGCGTGCACACCTTGTTACATATCCAGAAAAATACACGGCTAAGAGTAATAGTGATGGAGAGTTTAAGTAAGAGGTTTACGTTTCAAGCTTTGGATCTCGCTCCATGTAAGGTCGAACGAAAAAATCCCATTTTTCTGTTGGATCTCAGGGACCGAGGTAGATTTGGACATGAAAGTACCAACTGCAGTTGTACTACCTGTCAGGTCAGCTGAATCAGCGCAGAAAGCAATTCCATCTTTAGTAATTTGGACCGAGCAATCTATTATATCTGCACCATCATCTACTGCTTGTTGATAAGCAAGATCGGTGCAAGGAGGAAATACTCCACTTGCTCCATTATGGGATATGACCAAAGTTTTGCCTGCAAAAGCATCCAAAAGTTTGAGAGACATTCAAAAAATGGAGAAGAATCTATCTTCCCCACTCTTTCGCACTGATTATGAGAAATAACAAACCTATTCTGGGGTTTGTTTTGTTGTTCAATGCGAAGCAACCTGCATAGAAACAACAATATGTAAGATTAACGCCTTGTAAATATGCATTGCTACAAATATCTTAAAACCTGTGGTGAAAGTAACTGACCAATAGCCTCGGAAGCAGTAGGAGGAAAATCCGTAAGAAAACCGTCAACAGCAAATTCGTTATTGTCAATGAACTGTAGATACTCAGCTGTTGGATCATAACTGTAGTTGAAGCTTCCAGGCATATCATTTGCAAACCCGGCAGCATACACTTCTAGTCCTAGCTTGTGTGCATCGGCTACCAGACTAGTGTGAGGTTCCAAGTACTGATCAGGAGTAACTGGCCAGATATAGGTTTTTGGGACAAGAATTCCGGCAGCAAAGGTCTTGATTGCGGCTAAATCTGCCAAGATAGCTTTGTATGTTTTCTTGGTTGTGGGTTCCACTGCATCTTCAGCTAGGAAACGAAAGACGAGTTTAACGTCTTTGGTCACTGCTCCATTGAGGCTCTTCAAGAATCCAATTTCAGGAGATGAGATGTAGCCTAAACTAGCGGCACCCGCGCTCAATGTGTCTTGAATGAATGATTTCACGTTTATGTTATGTTGCTTGTAGAACATATCATACTGCAACATATGGTGGAAATGAATGTTCAGGTGCGATAATAAGACATATATATATAAACAGGCTAGTTATCTTTACCTGGACATTAAGCCAAAGCCGATTAGGTAGTTTTATTTTTGTAGCATCATCAACAAGCTTAAGGGGGAACGAGTTATCGAACAAACTTGTCCGCGTAAGGATTCCTTGAATCACTACAACACGATGAACAATGCAAATCAATAAAAGAAAAAACAAAAAGAAAATTTGTCAGTCATTATGAAATTATACAGAAGCTTACATGAAACGTTGTTATACAAATCATCAAACAAGAAGTCGACAGCAAACCATCCACTAACATCATCTCCATTAATGTTATAAGTTTTGTGTCCTTTTGGGAATACATTTGCTATATTTGTAGAGTTATCAAGCCTTATATCTGACAAACAAAAACCAAGTCCATCTTTTGATATTTGTACATCACAGAATACAACCATATCTGGTAAGCTTGACATATGTGCAATTTCATATCCCATATCGCAGGAATCAGGGAGTAGCCCTGAAAATCCACCCCTTGCTATTACCATAGGCCTTTCCCCTACGCAACAACGAAAAGAGAGAAAATTGAGTCATCCATCCATTATCCACAGTGTCCCATGTACGAAACTAAAGAGAGAATGTATACATACCTGATAATGTGAGCCATTTTTGTGCAGCTGCAGGAATAGGAGCAGGTTTTTTCGCAAGGACAACAACAACAAGAAGAGATTGTAGCTGCAGCAGCAGCAAGAAGGCAACAACCGAAAACCTGGCCATGTTTTGAGTTGTCAATCCTTCCTCGATCCCTCAAAACATTCTCTGTCTTGAAATCCTTAAAAGAGAATGAATGAGGTCCCAAAAAAAAATGGATTGAGAAATGAAGGAGAGATTATTTTTTTTTAATCGAAAAGAAACAACTTGTAAATTTAAGGTAACTAGTAATAATCTCTGGCTCTCGTCAAAAATTTAATTTGGGAGAGAAGAGCGTTTGTTTGTTTGGTTTAAATTGGTCTATAAGCGTTTGTTGCGCTTTTATAGAGGGAGAATGTTTTGGTTTTGAAAGGAAAATAATTGACACCGCTAAGAAACGGCTTATACGACCGACCCCTTAATAACTGTTTTTGTTTCTTCTTTTCAAACACCACCAAAATCTATCACCCATATTTATCTGTGGTACATAGAGAGATGGTAGAAGGTATCCCGTTTTAGTGATCTCGGATTTGCTCAGGTTAAGGGTTGACTCTTTGAACCATTTCTCATTTACCCAGGTACACTGGATTTTACATTAAAATGTTATCGATTGAGTATAAAAAACTAATCACAGGAATCTGGTATTTAAGATACATTAGAACCTTGTGTATACAATATACTCCCATATTGAGCTAATTCTAACATATATTAGAACTTGTATATACGAGTACGAACGACCTCAACCAAAAAAAGTTATTCCAATTTGGAGAGTTATATTTAAGAATAAACTCCGTATCAGAATAAATAATTATCTATCTTTTCGGTCACATTTCAAGGAAGTAGACATTATAACATTTTATCGTACGTCAAAGTTTAAGAAGAAAAAAATTTGTAACCACATTGCAATATCGTTGGGTTTGATATCGCCCAATGTTTTTTATCATAATTTTAATTCCAAGTGGGCTCGATGTCTTCTTTTCACGACTCAAATACATATATCTTCCATGATATAATTTCTTTTGCCAATTTTCCACGTGGCCGTTATTACCTAACAAACTTTATATACATGTAAAATTTAGAAAAAAATAAAAATATTTCAAGATAAACCTCCTTAAATAATATATTTTTGTAGCCCCTCGTTCTTATACAGTATTATAAAGTATAATCTAATTTGGGACTGAGGGAGTATAGTACAGGCTCAAAATGAGATGAGTTGAATGAAACAGAAGAACATAATGAAGCTTGAAGAACTGACCATAAAAGGGTCATGTTAAGATCCGACAATCAACCCCTACTGGAAGAGATTTCTAAAACTAATGCTTGTATCTGTATGCTCTTTAGTAGTGAAGAAAATGGAAGTGGTTCCTACGTGGATTAAGAGTTTTTTCCTCACATACGTTCCATTGGAGAAGCTCTAAGAATTAGTAGTGAAGAACCGTAAATTTAAGAAGAAAAAATTTCCGTAACCATATTGCAATAACGTTGGGTTTGATATTTCACAATGTTTTTTATCAGAATTTTAATTCCAATACACTTCCACGATATAATTTCGTTTGTCAATTTTCCACGTGGCCGTTATTACCTAACAAATTTTATATACATGTAAAATTTAAAAATAAAATAAAAATAAAAATATTTGCAAGATAAACCTCCATATATAATAATATATTTTTGTAATCCCTCATTCTTATACAGTATTATCTATTTTGGGACGGAGGGAGTATAGTACAGGCTCAAAATGAGATGAGTTTAATGAAACAGAAGAACGTAATGAAGCTTCACGACCTGACCATAAAAGGGTCATGTTAAGATCCGACAATCAACCCCTACTAGAAGAGATTTCTAAAACTAATTAATGCTTGTATGTTCTTTTTGTAAGAATTATTAGTAGTGAAGAACCGTAAGTATCTTGATAAGGAACGGTTTTTTGGGGACTAGTCAAAAATGGTGGGGGACTACTCTTTTTGGGGTGGATATTAGAAGTAATATTGAGTCACCCCTTATCTAAGTTTTTTTAATACCAAACTTTCCCTTGGTAATTAAATTAGTTAGTGTAATGATTAATTAATGTTAGTTTAATGATTAATTAGTGAGGATAGATTAATTAGTTGGTTGTTTTTAAAAGAATAGTTTTTGACTTTCGAAAAAATGAAAAATTTATAAACTGATTTCGACCATGGAAATAAAGTTCGGCTACGACATCTGAAGAACAGGTAGCCGAACTCATCTGCAAGTGTAGTTCGGCTAATGGTTCTGAAGACACAGGTGGCCGAACTCAGCTTTAATGGAGTTTTTGCTTTCAGAGAAAAGTTCGACTAGGAAAAAAAAATCGACGTAACCGAACTCAATATATAGGTTTTCAGAGAAAAGTTCGGTTAGGAGAAAAAAATTGCGACGTAACCGAATTAAAAGTTCGGCTAGGAAAAAAAAAGAAAAAAAGTTGTGACGTTGGGAAAATTTTTTGCGAGGTAACCGAACTTTTCTCTGAAAGAAAAAACTCCATTAAAGCTGAGTTCGGCTAGTTCAACAAACTGTTTCAGATACTTTCTAGCCGAACTTCTCTCTGCAACTTCCATTTTCAACTCATTTTGATGATTACTACTCATTTTTTTCAACCAAGTAATGGGTTGTGAAAAATAAACCCTCTAATAGTAACGGATTTGTGAAAAATTAAAAGTAATGGATTTGTTATAATTTTGATTTTGATTTGTTAATGATTTAGATTAGGTTATATATATAAATGTGTGTGTGTGTATACTTATTAGATTACTTTTAATTTTAATTAGGTTAAGGGTAGGTTAGTCATTTCCACACTTTAGGACACCCGTTATAAGTATAGGGTAGACATTCCTATCACAAATTAGTCCCCCACCATTTTTTGACTAGTCCCCAAAAAACCGTTCTTGATAAGGGACACTAAGCAAAGTGCAAAGTTTGCAATATTTGTGGGCTGGCCATTTTTACCATTTGCAGGCCCAGCAGCGGCAAGTACCTCTACTGCAAATATACTAATAGCCTGTTCGGTTGGGAGAATTGGAAATCTAAAAATTTATGTTCGGTTGAGGTAATTCAATTATCTTTGTTTTTACCCTAGAATCCAATTTCGTTGCACTATTGGACCAATCTAAAGACTTAAAGGCCTAAACACATAAAGCTCTCACGTTGAACGGTGAAGAAACCCTCGCTTCTTATTGGCTGAAATAGGCCTTTTTTGAGTTTTGTGAAACGAGCGTTTTGGTGAGGACACTTGGCAACGTATAATTGGTTTAAAGAGAATAGGAAAAAGATATAAAAAAACAAAAGGAATCCAAATCCAATTTGGAATTTTTATAATACCGATCATAATAACTAACGGGATTTCGGAATTTAAACAAATACCAAAATTGATTCCCGATTTAAAACAACATAGCAAAGTTAACTAGATTTCCTAATTCGATTAAAATCTGGTGACTTTGTGCACGTCTATATAAGAAGCGTCAACCATGTTTACAACACAAACATAGCCTTGGTTTACTACTACCATGGAATCGTGCTCAGATAAAGTTTCGTGAATTTTTATAATCAAACTAATTAAAGATGCGGATGAAGAACTGAGAAGTTGTTATAGACGAGAGAGGGTCCAGGGGGCTGCATCAATCCAGCAATCGATTTCATCTTTTTTACAGCCCTAATGGTCTACCGAACTTTGAGAACTCATCCAAGTATGGCTATTTCACACTATTTATTTGATTGTATTGCTCTAATTTATGAATCGCCGGGGATGAAAAACTGCACAAGAAGTGCATCGTGAAAAAGAAGCGCACTAAATTAGAGAAAGAAACAGGGGAAGGAAGGCATATGAACGACTACGAAATAGTAAAGCAAGTGCCATAGAGTTTGAGGTAGGTGGATATATCGAAGAAAACTTAGATGTCGATGTTATTAAGAACTTTACTACATTGATGATCCCGCAGTTTTATAAACAATTTAAATTTGTAATATGAGGACGTGGACTGCTAATCTAGCTGCTAGATTAGCACTCCCATGGGACTTAGGAGGTTTCCCTAGCTGACGTGGACTGCTAGATTAGAAGACCATAGGACTTAGCCTAAGGACAATATGAGGACTTACATCAATATGAGCTAATTTAGGACAATCTTTGTCGATCTCCTGAATTGATGCATCAGATAACATGGTCGAAAAGCTACGAAGCATTTTTTTTCCGGCAATCATACTAAAACTCCCGAGTGATCTTTCACTGAAATGAGATGCAGCTAGCTAAAGATAAGAAATGGAAATCAAGTAAAGCATCTGTTTTACTCAAATAACCTTTTTTTTTGTTTTTTCTCCGGTGCGTAGTGATAGAGATACTCATCAGTATATATTTCGACCAGAAGCTTATCCTGTCCCGGAATAATAATCATAATAATAATGTAGTATGAATCAGGCAAGCAAAAGGATATAGGTATAGCTAAATTATTACATTGATATACTGCCTTGTGAGAAACATATGGACCAATAATAAATAAATAAAAAATTGATGTCCTAGACTAGTGGTCCCTAGACTATATCCAAACTCCTTAAATTGGAGTGGATTTTAACAATTACAGGGTTCGAATCCCTACCTCCGGGGTGGGAGGGAGCATGCCAACCACCAGACCACTTGTTGATTGGCAACCAATAATATCTTTCACATCTTCAAAACTTGACAATATTTAGGTGAGGACGCTTGACAACGTACGATAGGTTTAAAATTACAACCTCAAAAGAAAAACTTAATTTACGGTATTTGGAATTTTATGGAAGTCCAAATTCAATTTGGAAATCGAGTACCTACCATTTTCCAAATTAACATATAAAGGGGAGCAAATCCACATATTTTCTGTGAAAATAAAAGGAATAAATAAATAAAATCTGCATATATTTCCACCTATTTAATGTATTTCCCCACTACGCCAAATAAAAAATACATCGCCACGGGGAGGGGCGAAGCTCCGCGCACATCAAATAAAAAATGCATCGCCACCGAAGGAGGCCAAGCCCCGTGCACACCAAATAAGAAATGCATCGTCACAGGGCAGGGTGAAGCCCCGCACACACCAAATAAAAAATGCATCACACGGGGCAGGGCGAAGCCCCGTGCACACCAAATAAAAAAAACATCACCGCGGTGCGGGGCGAAGCCCCACGCATACCAAATAAAAAACGTATCGCCGTAAGGCGGGCGAAGCCCCTCGCACACAAAATCAAAAGTGCATCCCTACGGGGCATGGAGAAACCCAGCGCACACCAAGTTAAAAGAAAAGAAATGCCCGGTAGCACAGGCACAAATCTATTTAATATATAAGGGAAAAAATCTAAATATTTTCTACGAAAATAAAAGGAAAAAAAAAATTGCACATATCTTCCACCTATTTAATGTATTTGCCCTGTGCACACCAAATAAAAAATACATTGTCACGGGACGGGACGAAGCCCAGCGCACACCAAGTTAAAAGGAAAAAATAAATAAAATTTGCACATATTTTCCACCATTTTAATGTATTTTCCCTGACACACCAAATCAAAAATACATCTCCACGGGGCGGGGCGAAGCCCCGCGCACACCAAATCAAAAATATATCGTCACGGGACAGGGCGAAGCCCCGCACACGCCAAATCAAAAATACATCACCACGGGACAGGGCAAAACCCTGTGCACACCAAATCAAAAATACATCGCCACGGACGAGGCGAAGCCCCGCGCACACCAAGCTAAAACAAAATATGCCCGGTGCGTAGCACAGGCACAACTCTAGTGCAATGTAATTCTACTATTTTGGAGGGAATTGGATTCCTGGGAATCAAAATTCTTAATTACAAAAAGTTCATTTGCACCGTTCGCTTCAAGGAATTGGATTCCCCGAAACGAACATGCTGTAAGAATAGCCCCTGGCTGAGGCGGTAAATTGGTCTATTGAAGATTTGTGGCATGGGAGTCAACACATGGAGATCCTGCAGTGGTAAAATTCAGTCCCTTTAGATGCAAGTTATAGGCCGCTTGATAAGACCTAGAGGTTTTTATACGTATTGCTAGCTGGTCTTATCAATTTGTCATTCTTGATTCATCCTCAAAAACTAAGACTGAATAGTTCTACACAAATTTTAGCCCCTGAATGTCTTGATATCAGTTAGCGTGAGAAACTTACTCAGATAGGCATTGGCTGTAGCTGGATAGTCTGTTACGAATCCAACTACAAACCCCGAGGCGCCAGTAGAGATTTCGAGGATTGGATCAGAAAAGAAGTCCATGGGGGTTGATGTAAATTCGAGAAGTCCATGGGGATTGATGTAAATTCGTTCGCCAGTGTTGCCATGTATACAGTTAGATTGGCAGCTTGCAATTCCATCACTACGTTAGTGAATTCTTTGGGGAAGCCGCTTTCTGTTGTTACAACAGCTGAAGGCCTACTGACAACAACAGCATCTGCAAACTTTTTGGTTACATCCACACTCTGCTTAGTTACGTTGCTAATTGTCTCAACAATATTTAGGACCCTTCTGTAAGTAAACTATCATCAGATAGAATCAAAACTTGTTGAGTAGATTGTTCGTCAGTTGTGGCATTGGAAAAGGCACTGGAGACAACATTCTACCATGGAAAAACCCTTCTTCGCAAGGATTGCAGCATTCTGGATAATTGACAAAATTTCTTACATAAACGTGCAAGCTCTAAATTGTCGAGGTTACGAAATTTAAGCTAGAAAAAAAATTGTAGCAGGCAGTAGGTGAGGGACAAATTACTTACATTGTATATTAATGAACTAACCTTAATGTTGATCATTACTCCAGAAACAGCCTTCGCCTTAGCTAACTCTTAGAACTCAAAGAACAGATATAATTTACCAGCATTTTTGTTTGCTGGATTTCTTGGCAAGCCTTGATCTCCTGTTGGACTAACTAGTAGTGCTGCAAGAAGAAAAACTTCATAGGTCAGGTGTACAAACCTTATTACGTATCAAGAATAGTACACGGCTAAGAGTAATACTGATGAAGGCGTGATGATGAGTTCAACTAACAGGTTTACGTTTCAAGCTTTGGACCTCGCTCCATGTAAGGTCCCATTTTCCCATTGAATCTCAGGGACAGAGGTAAATTTGGACATGAAAGTAGTAGCTGCAGTTGTACTTCCTGTTAGGTCAGTAGGTCAGCTGAATCGGCAGAGTCTATCTTCTTCAGTCAATTCGACCGAGCAATCTTCAGCAAGAAAGTGAAAGATGACTCCAGTGGCTTTGGTTAGTACTCCACTAAGACTTTTCAAGAAACCTATTTCGGGAGATGAGATGTAGCTTAAGTGACCACCCGCTTTCAATGTATTTTGAATGGGTGATTTCACGTTTATGTTCTGCTGCTTGTAAAACATTACATACTGCAGCAAATGGTATAAATGAATGTTTATGTAAGCTACTGATAAGGATGCGCAAAAGAAATTTCACAATGAGGCTCAGATAGTCTGGATAAGACCAGCTAGTTATTTACCTGGACATTCAACCGAAGTCTACGGGGTGGTCTAGTTCTTGATACATCATCAACAAGCCCAAGCGGCAACGAGTTATCAAACAAATCTATTCGAGTAAAGATTCCTAAGAAGAAAGTAAAGCCGGTAAAAAATCAGAACAGATCATGTAAATAAAGTAGAAAGTTCTTAAAAGGTTTGACATCATATATTCACATGAAACATTGTTGAGTAACTGATTGGCCGTGAAATCCACAGCAAACCAGCCACAAACATTTTCTCCATTAATATTGTAAGTATTCTGTCCTTTTGGGTAGACACTTCCTATACTTGTAGAGTTATCTAGCCTTATTTCTGACAGGCAAAAACCAACTCCATCTTTTGATATCTGTAGATCACAAAACTGAACCGGAAGGCTAGATGATGTCGCGAAGGCATTTGCATATTCAGAGGAATCAGGAAGAAACCCCGATAATCCTCCCCTTGCTATAGAAAAAGGTCTTTCACCAACATAAAACACATTGCATAAATCTCCCAACAGCTTGTGTCGAGATCATGACAAATTACCTATAACGTGCGCCATGAACTGTAAGCCACTATTTACCAGATAATGTGAGCCATTTGTTTGCTGGAATAGCAGGTGGGAGTGTGTTTTTTCGAGAACACAACGGATTGCAGCAGCAAGAAAAATATAGCCAAAAACTGGACCATGTTTGTGTTCTAAGCCTACAAGAAGAACATATCAGAACAGATCAGATCAAGTCAAGTCAAATTAACAATTCTCTACATTATACAGAGAGAACGGAATAATGGATTTCAAATTGAAACTTAATAATACAAAACACATTTAGAAGACCGAGAGAAAGGATAGGAAAAGAAGTTTTGGGGGGAAATGAAGCAAGAACATGTCCGAAAATATGTTTCTACTGATTAGGATTAAATTCTTGAAAGAGATGACCCTCAAACTCAATCTGAAACGTTTTTCAAAAACATATAATCTAAGGGCGCATTAATCAAACACCCTGTCTGCAATTTGGGGTCTGCTCTCAGAGCACCAATAACCCTTACCTTGAAAGCTTCCATTTGAAAATGGCTGTTGCAATGACATTGATGTGAAGACAGCTTAATGCTAACAAGAAATACCTGGGGGCCGGTTACTTGCAACAGCATAATTGCCATAATGTCAATAGAATGTCATGAGCTGCTGCTGCATTAGTAAAGGATAAGACAGGGAAGGGACAACTGGAGTTTGGCATAAGATAGATGACACCACTTTAGTCTTCTTACTGGCCTTGGACTGAAAGCACATAAGACTTGTTCTAAGCCTCCATAAGACTAGGGTGTTTCATAGTGTGAGACGCAATGCATAAATCAAAACACTGCGAGTAAAACAATGCCAAACATCCATAGCAGAATATAAAATGAAACATATCCATTAAAAACCAAACAACAAAAGCCAATACATGAAACACAAACCCCTAATACATTATATCATCTGTCTTATTCATTCATATCACCATCTTCACTCACTATAAACAGAGATGAATTCATGCCAAACCCAAGCATAAATTAATCATTCATTTCCCAAAGATGGATTTGATCCACCATATACCCGTGGTATCTTTAGGTCCTTCTTCTTCTGGTGGAGGGTCTGTCTGTGGAGTTTTGTGCAATTTCTTCACATCATATCCTTCACTTATCGCCTTCTCCACTAACTCATTGTAAATATCTTCATCCATATGGGTATTCCTACACAGTATCTGCACATAACAAAAACACCAATTTGAGTGGAATAATTCAATAAAAAAAAATTATAAAAAAAAAAAAAATTTATAAAAAAAAAAAAAACATACCCAGAGATAGTTTCTGCTAGGCTGACCAATCAAAGCATATTGATAATCAGGATCAATGGATAAAACCCAGTAATCACCAACAACAGGGATAATAGGTAAAAAAGGAGGAACATAAAACTTGACTTTGAGTTTAGCTTCATTACTAGATGGATCAGCTGCATAAGCAGTACCTTGAATGAAACCTCTTTTACCATCACTCCATGTTTCATTTACAACAGTCACAGTTTTACCATCTTCTTGTAATGTATATGTAGCTCTTGTGTTTACACCATTTTTAGGTTGAAATCTTGATGGGAATGATGCTATCTCATACCATCTACCCATGTATCTCTTGATATCTAAATCTTTTACAACTTCCATCTCTTTTTTGGAAGCCATTTTTTTGACTTGATTTCTGCTGCTGCTGATTTTTGGGATTGAGAATCCTAAGAAGAGAAGAGAAGAGAAGAGAAGATAAGTGAGAGGTGTGTGCGAGCGTGGGCTATTTTTACTGGACGAGTCTGCAACGTGTACACCTCATGGTCGTGTGTGCGTGGAGGATAACATTTTTACGCGTAGGATTTAGTTTTTTGCGGAAAGTTTAAGACGTTACTGGGAGGTTCTCGAATCTTTTGGGGTAAAATATCTTCGGGATGTCATGCCATCTCGACCGACCTATGTACAGAAACTGGCTACAGCGACCTAGTCTGGTAGTTCTAAATCCGATCAAGTTACGGCGTGTTTGGTTGTGGACAATTTCAATGGATATATAATTTCACGGGATTATAAATACCAGAAGTCACGCAAATTCCTCACCTGTTTGGTAGCTGAATAAAAATTCTTAGAATTCTTAATATTTTTTTGTTTTAAATCCCACGTACTGTTTGGAGACTGTTTAGAGGGAGAAAATATGGCTTTTAAGCATAAAAAAAAAGTGGGTCCATAAATCTCTTCTAAGTTTTCCAACAAATCTTAGGGGAGAAGGTGGTATTCAAATTGGGGAATTTGGTGGAAGGGAAACACGAATCCAAGGAATTTGGGCAACCAAGGGAATCGTAATTCCACAAAATCCCTTGGACTCATGAATTCCACCTTTAAAATTATGCATCCAAACCCATCATTAGTGTTTTTTTTTCTTTTCTTTTTTGAAGCATCTAAATTAGTATCTGTTTTTAGGAACGTCTCTGATATTTAGACGACCTTGTACGAAAGAACTTGGCGGACGACCTTTAGTGCAAAAAAATATTTTTCGCACATAGAGTGTTCTTAATGAAACCTACTTTATAACACTGAAATGAACGGATTTATAAACCACATTGTAGCACAAAACATTTGAAAAAAGAAATGTTTTTTAGTTTTTATTAGAAACAGAACAAATAGTCGAACATATTTCGAAAACTGTTTAAGGAATGAAATCTAAGGACAAAGCAATGTCCAGAAATATATTGAAATTGAGCCACCACCCAAATAGTCATCACTTTAGAACCTGTGATATTGATTTTCTCTTTTAGAGCAAGAAAAATGCTAAGAAAAAAAAACTCAAACAAAAAAGTTTGCTGGATCTGTTTGTTTCTGAAGATCAATCATATCTAAAAACTCACTCTCTATAGACATCAGAGCTAATCCATTTAGTCTTTCTTGTGACATGGTTGATCTCAAATACAACTTTAACAATTTAAGTTTCGAAAAACTTTTCTCACTCGATGCCACTGTAACGAGAAAAGTCAATAATGTCATATAAGTAATACAAGTAACCGGAAAATAATCATGTCTTTTAAGAGATTCAAGATATCAATAGCATACTTTGTGTTTTTTGACAATATATCCCTCTAATGATTTCCAATTCACCAAATAAATATTTTCCGTCGAGATCAGATGACAATCCATGTTTAAAAACAGCTTCAAGATGAGTACAACATGCTCTCAAACCGTTGTCATCCACCGAATTTCAAGTTTTTTGAACTGAACAAAAATCCAAAATTGTTTTCATGTGTTTTGTATGGCTCACACCTTGTTTGTAACGAGGAGATATCTTGATCAACAATAAGGACAAAATATTCAATTATGTAAACACAAATTAAAAAAACATTTATAATAATTAAGATTTTGGAACTCGTCATATTTGGATACAAGGATCCTAATAGTCTCACCAAAGCTATTGCAATGGTATATGGTATGATACCTATAATTGTGTTTATGGAATTTCACCTCCATATATTTATATATATATATATATATATTATATAAACGAAGAACGAACATAAAAAAAAAATATGAACGAAGAACAAACAGAAAAAATTATAAGATAAAAGATTGTGGACGAGAATTTTGAGTAGTAGCGAAGGTATACGGTATGAAGAGGAAAAGATTGTGATGGCTCGGTTCACTTTTGAGCCGGATAGGAAAGTAGAAGTAATTATTAGCCAACTTAGCATAAATAGGAGCCATTAGATATTTTTCATCCAACGGCTTAACACATTTGTCAAAAGGGTTTGTCAAAACCCTTTGTTACACGATCCCGACCCTTATAATAATACCTTATGGATTATGATTTAGTCTCACTCTCGCCTGCTTGCTGCTTCAATTGCGGTTTGAAATTATTTAGGGTTGAGGTTGAGCGATAACTGATCTATCATGTTTTTCTTAATAGAAGTTATAGGAGAAGACGAAAAGTTAACTTTATAGTTTCCATCGACTACGTTTTTGTCAGTGTATTTTTAGATTTTGAACTATCCAAAAATATTGGGCGACAAAATATAAGCTCACGGTAGTTGAAAAAAATTACTACCATGTGAAGGAGCACAACATAACGGGCTTCAATTCCAAGCCTGTTTTTTTCTATTCTTTTAGTAAAAGATCAAGTTATTCACAGGATACCTAAAGACCAGTAGTCCGATCTCCAACTTAAAATTTGATGATCTTATTTTATTTTCCAATAAATCCACATTAAGATATCTATAAATTATTATCCTTAGATGCTATTGATTTTAAAGGAAGATGTGGTAAAATAATCAACCAACTATTAAACATATTGTTAGTGAGAGCATATTTTTATTTTACGTGATTTGGGAACTTCAATAAGGTTGGCATATAAGTTAGTTTGAGTAAAGGATCCTAGCGTGATACATCTTTGTGATGAAAAAGACCCTCCTAAATTCATTGAAAAAGCAAGCATCCCATTTGATCACTAGGTTCTCATAGTGGATATGCACATTG
>JAJJMB010007077.1:1065590-1089612 GCA_023531105.1 Papaver atlanticum
AAGCATCCCATTTGATCACTAGGTTCTCATAGTGGATATGCACATTGAAGTTGTTATAATATAGACAATATACTATCAAAGTATAATAGTATAGAGAGAGAACATAAACTTACATCTCTGAGCCTAGGGTTAGTATTTACAAGGATCATGGTGACAAACCCTCATGATCCAATAAACGACTCGGACAGCAGTATTATGTTACATCCTCTCTAGTCGGCTTTGAGATCTGGATTTGATTCCACATTTTGTCTTTATTTTACTTCATTAGAAAAGAGTGGTAGAGAAGTAAAACTGATCCGCATGATGGCTCTTTAGGTTAGGTTGCGTGTTTTGGCCATCTCGGCGTCCGTTCTTGCCCTTAGTGTTTGTTGTTGTTGTTGTTAAAGTTGAAGGACATCTTGGTGTCTTTTTTTTCTATAGAAAAACTTAGGCTGAAAAACCTAAGAATAGTACAACGTTGGATTGGTGACCAATGCAGAACCACCACTCCTAAATGAATAGTTCTTACAATGTGTTAGAGCATTGCTCAGTCGAACTCGCAAGCATTGCTATCTCAAGCTTGTTTGTCAAGTTTAGTTGCCAAAACTATAAGTCTTGATTTCTAGTCTACTTATAGTTAAGTCTCGGATTAAGATAGATTGTGTAGTTGAGCTTTAGACTTCACGGCGTTCATCGATTGAAGACGAATAACTACTAAGGGGAGCTTGTGGAACTTCATCACCAAAAGGTATGTGAAGACTTAAACTCATCTATCACTCAGAAAGTTTATTTCTACTCTATCTCCTTCTTGAAACAAAAGTCGTATAACTATATAGTTTTCAGTTTATACACTTTTGAGATTTCGAGCTGAGTTTAACTCGCTTACATATTTCTCGAAATATGTGTTGGTAAGCTTTTGCTTTAACCAAGTTCATCTAATGTTCTTGATGAAAGTCAAAATATGATCATGTGAAAATCGTCTTGTAACATCTTACATGATTTGTGTGAGACAGTCATTTGATGTAGACTCGGAATGTTTCGTACTGATCATTCGATCACTTAAAAATTGCTTTGAAGCTAATAGTTTGTATGAGACAGCTATTCCCGTCTTCCGAGAATGTTTCAATGATTGAAATGGGAGTTTAGAATAACTAACCATGATTGGATATAGCACAGTACTTGTATGCTAATTGTTGCATGTTTGTCCAAGACCGGGAACCATGGTATGCATACCCGTATGCGCACTGGTTGGTTAATCAAAGTCCGGGAACTTAGTATGCATACTGGTATGCGTACTGGCGTGAGTTTCAAGTTTCAGAAATTCAACTGAGTTTGAAAGGTATGCGTACCCATTCGCATACTGGCGAACCCAAACTTAGTCCGGCCACTTAGGTATGCGTACCCGTTTGCATACCTGAGTAGGTTAAAGTTCTAAAATCGGTTTGTTCATGAACTAATACATTTATATAATAAGGAATGCAATCTTTTGAAAACCATGGCTATAATGTTCATGAATTGATTCGAGTGAATCAAAATCGATTTTGCTTCAATTGTGTCTTGTATACTTCTATGAGAATATAAACAATTGAACAACTCCATAACTAGTTTCATTTGAGTCATTTGAACTAGTTGTGATTGAGATGAACAAGGTTGATAAGAAAGTATTCATATGGCTAACTTCGGTTAACTATTGTTGAACCAACCGTGTGTACATGTTTAGGTACGGTTACCCATATCTAAATGAAGGCACATTTCATTTGTGTATAACAAGTTAAGTTCGATCTAACAGTTGAAAGATATTAGCTTGAATCTAATCAGAATTTCATCTAACAGTGAATATTTAATGCTTTGTTACCAAGGTAACTTAGATTTCAAACCCTGATTTGAAAACTATATAAAGGAGAACTCTAGCAACTGGGAAACCTAATCCCCACACCTCCTGTGTGATACTAGTAGCGACTAGAGTCGATTCTCCTTTAACCTTAGGTTTTTCCAAAACCCAGTAGGTTAACGACTTAAAAACTTCATTGGGATTGTGAAGCCAGACCCAACTATTTTCTTTGTAGTTGCGTGTTCTGATCTTGTTGTTTTCTATCATATTGAGTACTATCTTCTCTAAGATTTTCTCAAGATTTAATATCCGATAGATAAGATAAAAAGTAGTCACAAACATCTTCGTCTCATCGTTTGTGATTCCACAATATCTTGTTTCGCTACCATACGATTAAGATTATTGTGAGGTGATTGATATTTCTAGGCTTTTCTTCGGGAATATAAGTCCGGTGTATAAATTGGTTCTTGTTCACCTTGATTTATCAAAAGACGGAACAAAACTCATAGGTATTTCTGTGGGAGATAGATTTATCTATTCAATAGACTTTTCTGTGTGAGACAGATTTGTTTATTAAAGTCTTCGACTTTGGGTCGTAGCAGCTCTTGGTTGTGGGTGAGATCAGCTAAAGGAATCAAGTGTGCAGAGTCCTGCTGGGATTCAGAGGCGTAAGGAACGCGACTGTACCTTGATCAATGTGAGATTGATTAGGGATCAATAACATTCCAGTCCGAAGTTAATTTGTAGTAGGATAGAGTTTGTAGCGGCTTAATACAGTGTCACTACACCAAATATGGGGTTTAGCAACTCGGATTAGCAACAGCTTAGCAACTATTGCGAATTTTTAGTTGCTAATTTCAGTTGCAAAAAATTCACATCATCTTAGAACAGTTACGAAACTCACAACTGTTTGTTTCAGTTGCGATTCGCAACATAATTGAGTTGTACGCGTACGACTCGTGTGTGTGTGCTACCCACACTTTCAATCTGACTCAGTTTCATCCCATCCAGATGTTCAGTCAGCTTCAAAACTGACTCGTGGTTACACTAAAATCAAACAGAAATCTTACTTTTCATTCTATTCTCTTTTGCTTTCTCTTTCTCTTCTCTTAGGGTTCAACTTCTGCTTGTTTGGAGGTTCAATCATCGATCATTATACACACAGCGATGATGCTGATAGTGATTATCAGAACCCTTTCTCTTCTTTTATCTTTCTTCTCTGATTTTCTCTCTCTTTCTAGTTCTCTTCTCTAGTTTTAGGGTTCAACTACTCTAATTTCAGAGAACTTATGAAGTCTCAAATCAGTAATCTCTCCGAGATTAAAGTCGAATGACTTGTGGATTTCAGAGATATTGAGGTCAAATTTATTTCAAGTTTTTTTGCTCTTTCCCTTTGTGAAGCAGAACGTTATTATTACTTTTCATTGTTTTCAAGTGTTTTTTTCATTTTTAGTTTTGAAAATATGTGTGGGGTGTTTTGTAACTTATTTGCATACTGTTGAATTTCATTTTACTCGAGCAGCGAATCTTCTCGAAAGTTAATTACATGTTTTTTCCTTCAATTATTCTCTGCATAAAAAGTTACATGAATTTCCTTCAATGCTAGTGGAGATGAGAAAGTAATTGGTGGTCTCGCGTGCTTGATGTCAAAGATTGGGCAAGTAGTAAGTAACGAATCTCCTCGGCAAAGTTCAAGGTTTTTCTCTGTGTTTATCATTTATTGTATCTGAAAAACGAAGAACATACTTGTCATTCTTTTGATACTACGCACAAAATTTGTATGTCCTTAGCTGACTTGTTATCTTATATTATTTATTCAACTTATGTGGTATAGAAACTTATGTGCTTAAATCCTAAAAATGGCAGAGTTCCGTATGATTTGTTTCGTTGGGTTAATTTGATTTCCAAAATGAATATGTGATACTTGATTTTGTTACAGGGAGTTCTAAATTTGACCTGGTTTTGACCACTATTTTTTTATGTTGCAAAAATTTCGCAACCGGAACAAGCCGTTGTGAAATTCCAGTTTCGTAACTGTTTACAACTGTTGCGACCGAAAATTTCGCAACAGTTTGAAACTGTTGCGACCAAAAATTTGCAACGGCAATGTGGCCGTTGCGAAATATTGCAACATCGACTTTCGTAACATAATAGAACTGTTGCAACCCTGCTTTGCAACTGCCACATACCTTTGTTAATCACTAAAAATGGTGTAGTATGTGGTGTTCAAATCTGGACTAGGTCCCGGGGTTTGTATGCATTTGCGGTTTCCTCGTTAACAAAACTTCTGGTGTTTGTGTTATTTCTTTTCCGCATTTTATTTTTTTATATAATTGAAATATCACAGGTTGTGCGTAAGTTCAATCAATTAGATAATCCAACCTTTGGTTGTTGATATAAATTAATTGGCACTTGAACATTGGTCTTTGGTACCGTTCAAGTTGTTTCTCATATTAATCCGGCTCACAGATTTCTATATGTTCGATTGCAGATTGATTTGAGAAACCGAGATATAACTCTTGGATATATTTCCATTGATTGAGTCTGAATGTCTAGTTGATTCTCTTGGAATTATATTGGAGTTAGTCCATACAGATTGCCTAAACGAATTATTGGGTGTGGTTGTTGTACCCCCGATTTTTCACAATGCGTAGCTAAATGAAAAGAACTTAAGTTTTGAAGTTTGTGGACAGAAGTAAGACCAACTAAAACAAAATAAATGAGCTGCTTTTCAATATCTATTTCGGCATTTGTTTTTTCTTCTAGTATTTTCATGATAACTTAGGTGATATCTTCCTTGAGCCGCCTTGTGGTAGAGCATCTTCGAACGATCTAGAATTTCCATGGATTCAACTTGAATTCCTACATTGGTGTGCTGCATTCTTTTGACCCAATTAAAAGCTAGATCAACTCCTCATGTTGCTCCTCATTGTCCATTGTATCCTGGATATCCTCTAGTCCCAATGATGTTTCCTACAAAATCCATAACAGTGAGAGCGGTGAAGTACGAAAGGGTTTCTGGTTCCTACATAGTACAGATTTTGATTTGGATACCAAACTCTCCTCTTTGGTCAGAATCCAAAGAATAGTTGGCATCTTCATATAAGTCAGTACTACTATTTTCAGGGTGATAGTGCTGACTAAGAATATGATGTTTCATATGGTGCACTCTATTATGGTTACACAAATGTTGCTGAATGTTGGTAGTAGTATTTTTGGCATTTGGTTGGATGTGCCTGAAAATGAAGTCACATCTAGCCTTCCATATAAACCAGCAAGCAGTAGCATAGATTCTGCTATTCTTACTAGTCATATCAGAAGTAAACCAAGTGTTTAACTATTCCATGAAGTTTGTGTTGCAATCAAACAATCCATGAAAAAGCTCAAGAAGTAATTGCCAAATAGAGGTAGCAGCAGGACAGTTAAGAAATAGATGTGTCATAGTTTCCTCCCCACTGTTGCATAACTTGCATATGGGATCAATATAGTGTAGAATGCTTGCAGTTTTAGCATTGGTACGGTACGAAAAATCCCATGAGCACATTTCCAAAGAAAAAATTGGATAACTGGAGCAATGTCCATTTTCCAGAAGGTCTCCCAATTGCTAGTCTGGATATCATTTCTATAAAGATGATCCATTTTAGCTTTATAGAGGGATTTTACAGTGAAATTCCCAGATTCTGTGAGGTTCCACACAATTGTATCTTCATCTCCAGGATGGGTGACAATTTTATGAATGGCTTCAGTAATGTCAGTGTTGAACCAAGTATTAATGAGATTTGTATTCCATTCACCAGTTGGTAAAAGAAGATGCTCAAGCTTAGTTATATCATCAGGGAAAGCAGCAGGTTTAATAACTAGAGAAGAGATTGAGGGGATCCAAATGTCCTCCCAAATTCTAATTTTATTACCACTACCAATTCTCCGGGAATGATTTTGAATATTATTGATACCTTCCAGGATACTTTTCCACACCCAAAAGTCTCCATCTTTAGGTTTGGTTTCCATATTGAGAACATTTCTGCCAATAAGATATTTTGTGTTAGAGCGCTGCTCGGTCGAACTCGCAGGCGCTGCTATCTCAAGCTTTATTTGTCAAGTTTAGTTTATCAAAACTATATACTTGATTTCTAGTCTACTTATAGCTATGTCTCGGATTAGGATAAAAATGTGTAGTTGATCTTTAGACTTCACGGTGTTCACCAATTGAAGAAGAAAATCTACTAAGGAGCTTGGAGGAACTTCATCAACAAAAGGTATGTGGAGACTAAAACTTATCTATCACTCAAAAGTCTATTCTATTCTATCTTCTAATGAGACTAAGTCATATAGCTATATATACTTTTACATTATACACATTTGATATTTCGAGCTGAGTTTATCTCGCTTATCTATTTCTCGAAACACGTGTTGGAAGCTTTTAGCTTTAGCTATGTTCATCGTATTCTTGACGAGTTTAGTTGGAAACAATTTATTTGTTGGAAACTAAATATTAAGTTAAAATATGATCATGTGAAAATTACCTTGAACATCTTATATGATTTGTGTGAGACAGTCATTTGATGTTAGCTTGGGAAGTTTCGTATTGATCATTTGATCACTTGAAAATTACTTAAAGCTAATGGTATGTGTGAGATTACCATTGTCGTATTCTAAGGATGTTCACGAAGAGTCTAGAACAATTAATCATGTCTGGGTACAATACGGTATGCATACCCAGTATGCGAACTGTATTGGGATGATTCAGGTCCGGAACTCTTGTTTGCGTACCTAGTATGCGAACGGATTTACCTGAGTTGGGTTCGGAATGGTTGTTCGCGAACCGGGTTTGCGAACGGCTTGACTAGGCCAAAGTCCGGAGCTGCTGTTTGCGTACCTAGTTCGCAAACACAATGGTTAAGTTCTATAATCGATATTGTATGATTCTCATACTCATGAACTAAAACATTTATGATTTAAGGAATGCAAATTAACTTTGCAAACTATGTCTTAATGTTCATGAAATGATTCTTTTATAAGTACTTTGTACAGTCACGAATCAAACCGATTTCGTTTCAATGTGTTCATAAATATTTCTATGAGATAGTGAACCATTGAACAACTCTATTTGAAACACAGATTCATTTGATTATCTATCATGATTGATTGATCATCATATTTGATCTAGAAGTGTTAGATGAATATGGCTAAGCCAAAAGTTTTCATGTGGCTAACTTCGGTTAACTATTATTGAGCCAACTCAATATACACGTTTAGGTCCGGTTAACCATATCTAAATATAAGTATATTTCATTTGGGTATAACAAGCTAAGACCATCTAACAATGGAGATTGATTGCTTAATTTCTAAGCAGACTTAGCTTGAATCTTAAATCAGGAGTTCATCTAACGGTGAATATCAAAAAAAAATATTACTGAGCTATCTTAATTAGCTCTGATTGTAAGCAATCCTGATTTGAAAGACTATATAAGGGACAACTCTAGCAACAAGGAAATATAATCCCCATACTTCTGTGTGTTCCTAGTTGTAAAGTAGAGTCGATTCTCTTGTAACCTAAGTTTTTCCAAAACCATTATTAGGTTAACGACATAGTGGAAAAAATAAATTAAGTTATTAATAACAGTCAACTTTGGTAAGCATAACCTGTTATGCACATTTTATTTGTGTTGCATAAAATGTTACTCAATATATTTTTTTCCTCCATATGCTTTTATCTATAGGATCCGCTAGGTGTAACATGAATCTAATAATAATTACACATATTATGCATACTCGAGACTTCCTTTCTCTTATGAGCAATGTCGTGCTTTGACTTGGTTCTCATTTCCTTTATTGGTTGGTCATCATCAGTTTCTCCCTTTTCTTCTTCTAGGCGATAATCATCAGTAGTTCAAAATGATGTTATTCATAATTGCAGAAGATTAAATTGAAACAAAACGGAAAAGTGGTTTATTCAGTATAACAACTTAGACAGCTTTTTGTCATTGTCTAGGAAGTAACTTTGAATATCCCATTTTATTTATGCTGCATAACATGTTATTCAACATTGTATTTATACTGCATAACGTGTTATTCAACATTTTTGGCACCTGCATAAACAGGTTATGCACATTGGTTTTTCTGCTGCATAACATGTTATTAAATATTTTTTCCTTAATGAAATGCAAACTAGATATGTTCTTTTTCTTTTTAGCAGCGTCATGCTTTGCCTTTTGTCTCATTTCCTTCAGTTGTTATTTGGTCATCGTCTGTTTTTCCTACAGATGCATTTAATAGGAAATCAAAAATAAAATAAAATAATAATAATAATTAAAACCCTAACAGATGCATCTAATAATAATTCTCACAAAATCAAAATACTACTACAAAACTTACCAGACTGTTTTTGTTTCTTCTATTTGACTTTGAATTTCCCATCTTCATCTAGGTTAAAATCAACAACAAAATTTAAAATCGATTTTTTTTTTTGAATCCACTGAATGCATGCAACCAAACCAACCAATTTTAATTAAATCCACTTTGCTTTTCTTTAGCAGATTTAGACTTCTTAATATATTTTCTTATTGATGTTTCCTCCATTTTTTGTTGAACTGTTTTTTAGGATTTGTAAACTGTGAAATTATCTTCAATAATCGATTTTAAAAATCGATTTCATCTCAGATCTCAATTCCTTCTCTCAATTGAATCTCTCTCTGCAGGTACGGAGAAGTTAATGAAGGAGACGTTACGAAGGAACTAATGAAGTAGAAAACGGATGAGGGAGTTAATGTAACTGCATAACCTAGGGATAGTTAAGTCTTTCCATGTATTTTTTAATATTTTTAAATTATTCTGGGTGCGACAGTCGACAGAAACTGAAAACTATTTAGGCCTGAGAATAAGAAAAAAATAAAAATTGGGCCTTAGCCTAGCGGGTACATTAATTATATACCCCTAGTTTTCATCCCCTACAAATATAGCCCTACTGCATAATAAATATACCCCTCACCTTATGCACTTAAAGATAGATTACATTAATACCCTCTATTATATAATATTTTTTCATTTTTTTTCTCTCATTTCTCCACCACCAATCTACCACCGTCACCTCCAACTCCACCACCACCACCACTGCCACCCACCACCATAACCACCACCACCGCCGTCGGTGTGGTCAACAACCGAAGTTGATCCCACACAAAAAAAAACATAATAATAAAAATAAATAAAAAATAATATGGTGTCAACAACCGAAGTTGATCCCAAAAACAAAAATCAGAAAATAATAAGAAAAAAATAATATGGTGTCAACAACCGAGGTTAACCCCCAAAATTAAAAATTTAGAATATGTATGGTGTCAACAACCAAAGTTGATCCCAAAATCTGGTATCAACAACCAAAGTTGATCCAAAAAAAAAATCAGTAAATAATAAAAATAAATAAAAAATAATATGGTGCCAACAACCGAAGTTGATCCCAAAAATATTGTGTCAACAGCCGAAGTTGACCCCAAAATCTAGCGCCAACAACCAAAGCTGATACAAGAATTAATAATTTAGAAAATGTTCAGAGTATATATGGTGTCAACAACCAAAGTTGATCCCAAAATCTGGTGTCAACAACCAAAATTGATCTCTAAATTGATATACTAAAACAATTAACATACACGTATTGTGGAACCCGACGTGAATCGAACACGCATCTTCTGACTAGAGTCAGTTGTGATACCATTACACCACAGGTTCATCTTAAAAGATACCTTATAGTTTGCAAAAATCAAAAATTGGAAGACCAACAACAAATGCTAACAGGAAAAGCAAAATGATCATTCTCTTATATACCTGCAATAAAAACTGAAAAACTAAGAAAGCTAACCCACATTGCAAAATGATTTATAATGTAATTGCGGTTTAAGTTTTTTACAGGTCGGACTAACTTTAGCATTTCAATGGCACAACTTGACATATGTACCTAAAAAAAAGTAATAGAGACGCATTGATTGAAGTACCATAATAATTGTTAATAATCAAACAAGAAATCAAGTAAAAATGAGTAGAACAAACACCAGGATGTGAAACTAATGATGCCAACCAGATAAAAAAGGTTTTTCCTAATATGGCTCCCCAACTAGTGAAGACATTTTAAGAGCACTAAATATTGAAATGAAATTTCTGAAATGATTCACTACTTCAAGACCACGGCATATCTTTTTCGTATAACTAGTTAAAGTGTCTATGTAAAATAAGCCAGGTGAAGTTTCCACTTTTTGCATATCTTTCAAAAGCAACTGTTGGGGAATGGAACAAACTAAAATCATAATATGCATATAAGATAAAACTCGAGGAGATACTTGTGATCTTGAACATACAACATGATATTGGAGCATTTAAAAGATGCATACCTGCTAACAGTGAGAAAGGATCCCAGTAACTAAAATCATTAGTTGATGATTTGGCTGCCGACGGAACAAACTGAAATCATAATATTCATATGAAAAGTGTGACATTACAAAATATATCTTGTTCTGAACACCATCAATGGTTGCATTATGATGCGCATGAATAATCAAATTATAATTACATGATTGCTCCTGCAAAAATGAAATAAACAAGTAAAACATCAACAAAAAATAAACTTTTGCTAGACCCAAAATGGAGAAGGAAACTAATTCAACTAATACTAATCAAGAGTATATATAGTTATTGGAAATGCTCATTTTGAAACAGTAATAAATGAGAATCAAAACCATTAGGTGTGTACCACTTTATCAACTGAATAGACACCTAATTTTGCTAAATCCGGAGAATAGAAAATAGCTCTTTGACCTCCATAAGCCAAACCACTAATTGTTTCCCATCTTCCACTTCAATAATTATCGCTTAAATCAATGCAGCACTCAGATCCTAACTTTTGGTCTTTGAAAATGAACCTCCTCAAAACTGGTTTCGAATAAACAAGTAAAACAGTCAGTGATTGCATCACTTTATGGGTACCTTACAAAATTAACAACAATGACCCATGTTTCTCTAATTTACGTGTTTCACCAATTTAATTCAGTAACTAAAATAGCTCATTGCACATATAAAAGTACAAGATTGGCAAATATCAAAATAAAATTCATATGGTTTACTAACCAGTGACAAAGTTTGAAACCTGTTACCTAATTAGCATTTCAGAATCAACCCATGAAACTCCCTTCTGATCCTGCAACTTATATACACAATTCTAACTTAGCTCCAACAACTGTGTCCATCTAGCATGATTGCACGAGTCCACTCCAAAATGAAACTCTACCATTAGTCCCCTATCATATTACTACAATTCGTATATTCCATCCCGTTTCAAACTCCAAATCCACCGCTACCGCCACCAACACATACACTATCACCAGTGCAACATTTTAACTACCACCAACACCAAAAATATCACAAGACGCATTTAATCTATGTACGACCATTTAATCTTTAGAAACTGAGTTACATCACTAAATCACATCAAAATTATGTGAGATTCAAATCAATTGTAGATTTTTAGGGTTTTTGACACAAACCTGATTCATCGATCTCTCTGGATTTCTTCTTGTTTCGATTCTTTATTTAATTAGAAATTACCATAGATCAAAATCTAAAAATCAGATCTATCAATCGCCTGAATCTTTAGAGGATATTGAAATCACCGATGATAGGAGGAAAATAAGATAAAAAAGAATAAAAATAAGATCAACTTCTGGTGATAATGCTGGAATAGGGGTTGTGCAGGAAGCATGAAAATAAAATTGAAGATGTGGAGCTGGTGGTGGTGGCAATGGCGGAGCTGGTGGTGGTAGTTGCAGAGGTGTTGTTCGTGGTTGAAGGAAAATGAGAGAAAGAAGAAAGAAAAACAAATTGAAAGAGAAGTGAATCGATCGAAACATAAAAGAGGAAGGGTAAATATGGATAGAAGAAAAATGTTAATGGACTCTTGATGGGCTTATAGATGGAGAGGGATATATTTGTTGTATGATAAGGGTATTTGTGAAGCCCAACAAAACAAGGGACATTTATACAATTTCCACTAGCCTAATTTTCCCAATATTTTCCTGGAATCTACATAATGCACGACATTAATTAGAGGTTTATACCTAGTCCAATGCGTATTGAGACGGATACCCCTTGGCTGTTATTAGCTTGTTTTCGGTGTGAAGGTTTAACTGCACATGGAACATATCAAAAGGATGAAAGAGATACAGAAAAAACTCAAAGAAATTTGGTTATATATAAATCATGAAGCAAATCATTACTTCCAAAGATAATTTGTTGTAAATATTAAAGACCATGAATTGACCAAACCACCAAAGCAGCAAAAGATGAGCTCAACTTTTTTTATTATGCAATAAGCTTTCCATGTAACACAACACACAAAAGGTTCAAAAGAATGAAACTACATAAATTGTTACTAGGGCGGATGCATGACATCCCCGACGTTGATAAAGGAAAATAATTGGACAATTCCAGCACGACGAATAATTACAGGATCCTGTGAACCAATGGAACCGATATACCCATTTGCATTTACGTCCTACATACGCGAGTCCTTCGCAAAATTATTTGTTGATTATTTTGCAAAACAATTAAAAGCTGGTTAAATATTAATGGTTCCTAATTTAGTGTTATGTCTTAGCTATGATCAATACAAGAATTAGGATGATGATAAATTCTCAAACCTCACTATCTGAGCCTTCTAGTTTATGGAAAACTAGCCGATTTCGAGACAACTTGAATCTGATTTCTCTTCATTAAACTTAGCCGCAAAAGGGAGATAGTTCTTACACATTTAAAGCAACAGAAAACAAAATAAACCCTATCTTGGTAATAGCCATTCTCTGCTCGACACATGTAAGAATCCTAGTGATCAAAAGAGAAAATACTAACGAACACTAACCATCTGATCACGGCCACCAGGTGGCTTATTGAGTAAGGGCACCCACTGTTGTTGGTACTTAGGTACATGACATTACCATCCCCTTTACCAAATCCTTGTCCTCAAGGTTTAAAATTTAGGAAGTGAGCAGAGACATTTGTAGTATCTTCCCAAGTAGCATCCTCAACTATAGAATTAGTCCACTGGATAAGCAGTTGGTCCACAGTTCTTCCATGTCTAGTGATGCTTCTAGTGTCAAGGATGACAGCTGGATGAAGAACAATCTGGCCAGCATCATCCACCACTGGTAACTGAGTAGAAGGAATGTGTGACTTGCCAATGCACTTCTTCAACTGGGAGACATGAAAAACAGGATATATCCTGGAGCTAAGAGGCGGTTGAAGCTTGTAGGCTACTGAGCCTATCTTCTGGAGGACCAAAAATGGGCCATAGTATTTGGAAGAGAGCTTCAAGTTCTTCCTAAGTGCTATAGAAGATTGTTTATAGGGCTGGAGTTTGAGGTAGACTGCATCACCCACTTGGAAAGACCTGTCAACTCTCTTCTCATTAGCATAGTGCACCATCCTTTATTGTGCTCTGTGGAGTGACTCTTTGAGAATATCCAAGGTTGCATCTCTCAGCTGTAAGTAATCCTCAACTTCTTTTACAGAAGTGGTGGTTGTGGAGGGGAAGGAAAGATGAGGTGGTTCATAGCCATACAAAGCCTTGAATGGGCTCATTTTGATACTTGTATGGAAGTTAGTGTTATACCACCATTCTGCCAGTGGTAGCCACTTCAACCAGTGTTTAGGCCTGTGGCCAGTCATACATCTTAGGTAATTCTCTAAGCAAGCATTTACCCTTCTGTTTGGCCATCATATTGGGGATGATATGTAGTGCTAAGGTTTAGACTGGTGATGAGTGCTCTGAAAAGATCCTGCCAAAATAAGCTTGTGAAGACCTTGTCTCTATCAGATACAATTGAAGTAGGTAGGCCATGTAATTTGAAAATCTGGTTGATGAATTCTTTAGCCACTGTGATGGCAGTGTATGGGTGAACCAAAGCAATGAAGTGGGCATATTTGGTGAGTCTGTCAACAACCACCAGAATCACAGTTCTTCTCTCACTTATAGGTAGGCCTTCAATGAAATCCATTGAGATGTGCTGCCAGGCTGAGTCAGGGATTGGGAAAGGCTGTAGCAAGCCAGCAGGGTGTGTATGTTCTCCTTTGTTTCTTTGGCAGATATCACAGGAGGAGACAAACAGCAAAACATCATTTTCATGTTTGGCCAAAAGAAATAAGTTTTGGCTCTGACATAGGTACCTTGTATACCAGAATGGCCACCCACTGAAGAAGAATGCACAGAAGCCAAGATTGTTTGTCTAGTGTCTGCTCCACTGCCAATGTACAATCTGTTCTTGTATCTTAAGATACCTTCAGTATATGTTAAGTGTGGGACTGCAGAAAGATTCACCATGAGCTGAGGAATAATTAGCTGAACTTTGGGGTCAGCTGCATAGCTGGAGATAATGTCCAAGGCCCAAAGTGGAGTGGAAGTTTCCAGCAGGTTGCACTCACCATGCATATGTGTTCTTCTGGACAAGGCATCATCCACCTTGTTTTCAGCACCTTTTTTGTATCTAATCTCATAGTCAAAACCTTATAATTTGATCACCCATTTTTGTTGAAGCACTGTAGTAATTTTATGTTCAAGAATATACTTAATACTCTGATGGTCAGTGGAAATGATAAAGTGATGACCTTGTAAGTAATGTCTTCATTTAGTTACAGCTTGAGCAATGGTAATCATTTCCTTTTCATATGTGGACAGAGCACTAGCCTTTGGACCCAGAGGTTGGCTGAAGAAGGCTATGGGCTTGCCCTCTTGTAATAACACAGTACCAATACCATTATCACATGCATCATCCTCAAGAATGAATTCCTTTGTGAAATCAGGTAAAGCTAAAGCTGGATAATTAGACATGTCTGTCTTGAGATGTTGAAAAGCAATGGAAGCAGCTGGTGTCCACTGAAATGCATTTTTATTGAGTAAGTCAGTTAGTGGTCTACTGGTAGTTCCATAGTCTTTGACAAATTTCTTGTAATATCCAGTCAGGCCAAGAAAACCTCTTAACTCTTTAATAGTTGAAGGAGTAGGCCATGTAGTCATTGCTGAAACTTTTGTAGGGTCAGCTCTGACACCCTCAGAAGAGATTATATGACCCAAATATTCTAATTCCTGTTGAGCAAAGCAGCATTTTGAGAAGTTGGCAAACAACTGATTCTTCCTCAGAATGCTCAAGGTTAACTCTAAATGTTTGATATGATCCTCCAAGCTGGGCTAAATACCAGTATATCATCAAAGAAGACAATGATGAACTGTCTCATGTGATCTTTAAAAATGTCATTCATAAGAGCTTGGAAAGTGGCTGGTGCATTGGTGAGATCAAAAGGCATTACTTTAAACTCATAATGGCCTTGATGTGTTCTGAAAGATGTTTTGTGAATGTCTTCAAAGTAGACCCTGATTTGATGATACCCATACCTTAAATCAATTTTTGTAAACCAGATAGCACCCTTGAGTTCATCCATAAGCTCATCTATAACAGGAATGGGAAATTTGTCTTTGATTGTAATGTTGTTGAGTCTTCTATAATCCACACAAAACCTCCAAGAATTATCCTTCTTCTTGACTAAGAGGATAGGAGCAACAAAGGGACTGTGGCTAGGATGTATAATGCCAGAATGTAACATTTCTTTGATCAAATCCTCCACCACAAATTTCTGAACATAGGGACATTTATAAGGTCTTAGATTGGGTTGTGCAAAATTTGGTTAAGGGGAATAGTATGGTCCAAGCTCCTCTGAGGTGGGAGCTTAGTGGGTTCTGAGAAAACATCTTGAAATTGGTCCAAAAATGAGGATATCTGAGGTGGTATCAGGGTAGGAGACAAAGTGGTGGAAATAGAGAATAATTGGCCAAAAAGACCATGAGAGTGTTTATGGAAAAAAGATTTTAGTGCATTACCACTCATCATAGACAAAGAAGATTTCCCCTGAGAGACATTGAGTGTAATTTTATTTTCATTGTGCTTAAAGGAAATTGTCAATTTAGAAAAATTGAAAACAACATCACCTAGTTGTTTGAGCCAGTCTGCTCCTAGAACCATGTCACAGCCACCAAGTGGTAAAAGTCTCAGTGGAGCACCAAATTTGTACCCTTGCATACTCCATTCCAGTTTGGAACAAACCCCAGAACTTATGGTTTTGTCACCATTTGCTACAGTCACCAACATATGAGCTGTGGGCTCAACTATACATTGCAATTTCTTGGCCAGAGCATTGTCAAGGAAACTGTGTGTGCTTCCAGTGTCAATAAGGACTGAGATATGATGCTTTTTGAGAAAACCTGGAATTCTGATAGTTTCCCCATTAACTTGACCAATGAGAGAATTCAAAGAAATTTCCATATCTGACTCCACTGGAGAAGTGATATCTTCAGAAGCATGGTCTTCAAGAATTTCCCCAGGCTCTGGTTGTGGTGCAGTATCAACCATAAAGAGCCGTTGTTTGGCACAAATGTGGCCTGGCCTATAAACTGCATCACAGTTATAGCAAAGACCCTGTTCTCTCTTCTTTCTGACTTGATCAGGGGTAAGTCTAGTGATAGGAGGGAGGGAAGAGGTATTAGTTGTGAGTGGTGGTTGGACTGGAGATGTTTTGAATTGGGAAGATGGAGTGGGGTTTGGTATGGGAGGGGGTTGTGTAGAGTTGAAGGTTTTAGAAGATGAATAAGTGTTGGTGTAAGGTTTGGGTGGTGGTTTATAAAGTTTTTGTTGGGCCAACACAGTTTGTTCTTGCATTTTAGCTAGGGAAAAAGCTCTCATCAATGTAGTTGGGTGGAACATTAAAACAGAAGGTTGAATATCCTCCATAAGAGCTCCAATAAAACTGTTGAAAAAATAGCTCTCAGGGATAGTAGGATGTATACTCAGTAATAGAGCTTTAGCAGTTTCAAATTCTTCAAAAAATTCACCAACAGTTGTTTTATGAAGCAACTTATTAAAATTCCCAACAATATTCTCTTTAGCAGGATTTTCAAATCGAATGCAAGCCTGTTCAGTAAGTTCAAACCAAGTAATAATAGTACGAAAGGATTGAAGGTTATAAAGCCATTTTTCTGCCTTACCCTCTAAATGCATAGATGCCATCTTGATTTTATGTGCCTCATCTCTGATGTCGTGAAGTTGAGAGTAATGGTTGCACTTCTGAATCCATCCTCTTGGATTGTCGGCATCAAATCTGGGGAAATCAATCTTATGCATACATGGTGGATGATGAACTTCGCGACCTCCGGAGAATAACCCAAACACAGATCTATCATCTTCATGGTTGTGTCTGGTGTTAGAAGATTCTGCTCTTCCATTATCGTCATTTAATCTTTGAGAAAAAAAAATTTCCACAAAAGACTCCTTCTGAGCTTTTAGATCGTCTTTAGTAATCACTGTTTCTTTGATTGAGTGTATATCAGATTGAACCGAAACGATCTGTTGCTTTTGAGCATTGTATTTATCCTGTAATTCTTTACAAGTTGGATTACCAGTTCCTCCCATTACAGACTCAAGAAAAGAAACGACTCGTGATACCAATTGTTATGTCCTAGCTATGATCAATACAAGAATTAGGATGATAAACTCTCAAACCTCACGATCCGAGCCTTCTAGTTTATGGAAAACTAGCCGATTTTGGGACAACTTGAATCTGATTTCTCTTCATTAAACTTAGCCGCAAAAGGGAGATAGTTCTTACACATTTAAAGCAACAGAAAACAGAATAAACCCTATCTGGGTAAGAGCCATCCTCTGCTCGACACATGTAAAAATCCTAGTGATCAAAAGAGAAAATACTAACTAACATTAACTATCTGATCAGGGCCACCAGGTGGCTTATTGAGTAAGGGCACCCACTGCTGTTGGTACGTAGGTACATGACATATAGTTTGGAGTCCTAATATGGGAGGTTAACAACTTCCAAATTTGGATTTCCATCCGATCCCAAACTCGCTAAGTTACGTTGAACACTTGAACTATGTAAGTGTTTCTGTTCACGGGTTATAGATGCATGCAATGCTTGTTTTTGAGCAACGACAAGTGTTTACCCAGCAAGTGCTAGTAAAGGCGTTGGTATGTGCCTGTGGTAGTAACTTTTTAAAATTTTGTACAATCCGCGCATTTTCAATGACAGGTTGAGAAGATTCTGCTTAACATGCTGTTCATGCGCACCGTCTTGCATGTGCTTCCCCAGTGAGTATTATTGGCTTATTATTGAGACACGCTATGGAACATAGAGCTAGTTACGTTCCAGCATGGCCATGTCCGTCGTTGGACTGACAGACACGATATCACCGTTTTTCCCGTTTTGACAAGTGTCCACCCCGTCTCACAAAACGGGGCACTTCTCTTTATATTCTCCACTAGAAGAACAAAATCTCTTTACATTCTCCGGAAGAACAGTAATTTTATCTCATTCATTTTCTATATTACTCCCAGAGATTGAAACCAATTTCAAAAACAAAACCCTAAAAGAAAATCTGTCCTGCCATTCTAGGTTTACAGAATGGATCTTCTAGAATCTAGATTGTTAAAGAATCCATCTACACCTTATTTCATTCCCAATCCCACTTCTATTCCCAAACGTTCAGTATCCAGACCCAAACCCACTCCTGCTTCTACTACTACTGAGAAACCACATGTGGTTGAAGCAGAGAAATCTGAGAAACAGGAAAAAAAGAAGAACAACTATGCTGGATCAGATTGTAAGAAGGATGGCCGTTGAGTTTGGAAGCGCAAAATTGATGAGATTCTTCTTCTGAAGGGTATGGCTGATCGGGTTAAAAGAGGTGAAAACCCCAAGACTGTAGATTTTTTTAGATCTATTAAGCCTTACTTTAGTGTGGATGTTAATTTAGACCAAATCAGGTCTAAAATTAGACATTTCGAAGATGCATATAACAAAAATGAAAAGGCCGAGAAGGAGGGGACTGAGTTGTGGTTTGGAACACCCCATCTCAAGGCATGTCATGAATGGTCAAAGATGATATGGGGGAGTGGTGGTGAACCAGAAGATGGTGGTGGTGATGGTGAAGGTAGTGAAACAGTTGGGGTGGAGGATGACTCTATAGAGCAAGGAACAAATGATGGTGAAAGGGAAGATGGTAATGCTGCGAGTGCTGCAGAGGAACAAGAAGAACATGCTGTTGCTGCAAATCAAGAAGAAGGAGAAGCTGGTAAAAACAAAGAGAGAAACAAGAAGAAGAGAAAAACAAAGAATATTTGCAATATCATTTGAAATCAAGTGTCTGGAAACGATTGTTTTACAGAAGGGATGAATATGGGTATGAACAGCAAGAAGGTACAATTTCAGTGCCATCTGCTTCTCCGGAGATGGTCATTGTGTGTTATTGTTCTTCTTTATTTTTCACGAGACAAGGGTCCTAGTAGATTCCTCTTGTAGGACTGATCCTCGTCTTCCCAGGTTTCCTCTGTTGAGAGTTAAATATATATGATTTTCTTCTTTTAACTCTGTTCCCAGTCTAATCCATATCTTGATGTGCAAATTAAATGGGTATTTTGAGTAATTCGAAAGCTCTGTTATTGTATGAGGATGTATTTCAATAAATCTTCAAGGAATATGTCCAACTTACCTTCATTCAAAAGATCAGTTTGAGGTTGTAGTTTGTGGATCTTGAGTATTCTTAGTTGATTCGGTCCTTTCTGTCGTCTACCAGTTTTCTGGTATTCATTCTGAAAGTCCTAATTGTATAACAACAGGAACTATCGGCACAAGGTGGTCACAGATCCCTGGTCTATTATAGCTTTGAGATTCTACGAGCCAACTACCTGTATATAATGCAAAGTACACCAGGAAGGTCCGATCTACTTTTCTGCTTCTTTTATTTCTATACATGGTTGAGGGTCTTTTTGATCTCCAGATTTTATCTTTCATGTACCACATCATTTGCAGAATACTGAAGGTTCTGGATTAAAGCACAACAACACTTTGGGATGTCCCTGCATTACATAGGTGAGTGGTAACCTATAACAGCTTCACATCTGGCAAGATCAGGAGGAGGATACCTTGTGGGGGGAACTTTCAGAACTTTTTAACATGGAGTAATGCATGTCATATTTATGTCGTTTTTTATGCTTCCGGAGTTCGAATACATACTGAACTACCTTGTTTTTTAATCCATACCAAGTCAGACTTTCTTGGTACTTTTTTCTTGACCAGTGAAGTCAAATATAGTAACTTTTTTACAATTGAGTCGGTGACTGTATATTTTTATCTGAAAACTGTGTTATTAATTTGCTCCCTTTTTTACCCTATTTGAACTTTTTCAATTAATTATTGCTCACCTGTTAATTTCTTGCACCTCTAATATGGAGGGCTGTCTCGAATGGTTGTGTTGCAGATGTGTAACGGCCTGTATTTTAGATCTTATACTAATTGCAGAAAGCTTGAAGCCTCATGGTGAAGAGGGAATTGGAAACGACACAAGCTAGTCTGGGTAAGTCTCCGTGTTAAATCTTATACAAATTATACGTTTCTTACCACTGATATCCCCGTGTTGGTCTGACAAATTGCTTTATCATCCAGTCCTGGCTTAGATCTGTGAGTTGCATTAGTAATAATCTCATGTAATAAAATTTGGTTACTTGTTAAATGAAAGATGATATCGATTGCCTACAGTTTTCAATTGTCTGGAACCGTGTCCTGATTTTTTTTTAGGACCGACCAACTAGGTAATTTGCTTGTTTTATTGCTCCCATGTCTGTTAATCGAAGGATATTTCTGCTAAACTTGAATGATCTCAATCTTGCAGGACGCCCCTTGAAAGCTTTTACAAGAGCATATATTGTCAGATTATTAAACCTACGAGGTAACAAATCGCTCTATAAGTTCCTTGTCCAGTTGCACCGTGGTTTCTATTGTTTTTGAGCTATTAGGGTAGGCAGTGCATTTTGCTTGTTATGTTAATATGCCTAATCCATTAATCAGTGTTCTTTATCTTTGAAATCTAATATGCTTTGTGAAAACGGAATGGGTCTTAAAAATGTGTTAAGAGGCTTCTACTTCTTTTGTATTGTTGTGTATCTTTGATGTTAATGTTCATATTTTTTATGTATTTGATGTCCTCAGGGACGCGGGTTGACATTGCATGTACTCTATTGTAGCTTATTTAGAGAGGAAGAAAAAGAAAATGACTTCTTTTCATCTACAACTGCTACTTCAGTATATGAAACATTTCTTCTCACCGTGGTGTGTAGTATTGTATTTTTTAAATTTTCTTTTACTTCATATATGGGAAAGACATATTCTCATAAAGTTGATGAATAAGGAAATTATATTCATGTAGGCCGAGACGCTTCGAGATTCTTTTGCAGCATCTGACAAATCTATGAGAAGACTGTTGGGTGAAGTCCCTTATATCAGCATTTAAATTGTTAGAATCCTTGTGTTCTCCTAGAAGCAGCGAGGTTACTGACAAGGAAACCAAAGTGGTGATAGAGTTACCCTGGGCGTCGGTGCTGTGTGGAGCTTGATTTTGCAAAGACTTCCAATTCGAGATGTCTGCTTGAAAATTGCTTTACGGGTGATCTCTTAGCTGTTGGAATTTTGCTCAAAGTTGTGATTCAAATGAGGAGAAAATAGAACCACTTTTTGGTCTAGAGCTAGAATATTACTTAAGAAATGCCTCTAGAATATTACTTAAGAAAATGCCTGAATTTGGGTAATTGGAACAGTGAACTCTAGTTTGTCATATAATTATCAAAATGAAAGGTAGATTAGAGAACTTTGCAACTTAAGGTTTGTGAATGAATGCTGGTAACACTTAAAGAATGCTGTCTTTAATGTTATGCTGTTTGGGGGCGTCGCTTAGCTAGGAGCACTTGTTCCTCCTAGAGCTATTTGCTATTCTTGTGGTTGAGTACTGTCAATCTAACTTCATTAGGTTTAAATCTAGTGCTAGTGACCAAGGTCTACTTGAGGTCTTGAGGAACTGTTTCAGCTGTATGCACATCATGGTTGAACTCGCAAAGTTAAATCAACTGTTTTCTGACTGCAGCCAGCTAACATATGAAACTCATCTTATGCCATTTTGAGTTTGGTGTGTTCATCCTTATGTAGCTGACAAATATTAAAATCTAGCTGACAAGTCCTAATGAAAATCAATGTGATTTGGATTTTGACTACGGTTGTAACTTTATGCAGTTTGGATCTATTGTGCTGACAACATCTGCAGGAATTATGGACCACGAGGAGGCCAGGAGAATGAATGTTGGTGATGAAGTGCTCGGTTTCCTTTATTGAAATGCCTGCGTCAATGCCTTGGTAAATCGAGTTTTGATCACAAAAAATTGAATATTAATATATTATCTGTTCTGGTCGAGGATGAGGGATTCTCAAGGAAAACAGGAGTCATTTTTATGCCAGCTAGTTTTGAATTAGTATTGTTGGAGCTGCTGAAATATGGTGATGTCATACACCAATTTGCTACTTTGCAGAACTATATCTTGTTCTTATCATATAACCCCATCTTCGGGTGGAGTCTTGTCTCATTTCTCATGTCTTGTACGAGTTTAAGTTATAACCAATTTTGGGGTAGAATTCTCTGTAAACCTGACGAATATCGAGGTAAACTTGGATAAATTATCGAATATCCTAAAATTCGCAGAAGGCAGCCGCTGTATGAAGGAGGAACACAGTTGCATTTCATTCTTATCATGTACTTTACTTTTCATGGGAGAGGTGGTTGAAGTGTAATTCATAAGACAACACAGACAGTCTGCAAATAACACCTGCTGCTAGAATGTCATCTTCTTCTTCTTTTCATGGGAATTCATAATCAGTACGACTACCTGTTGTCTTGTTTGGCAGTGCATTGCTAAAATGTCATCTTCTTCTTTTCTTTTTTCACTGTTGTCTTGTTTGGCAGTGCATTGCTAAAATGTCATCTTCTTCTTTTCTTTTTTCACTCTAGTACTCCACCCATCCCTGGTTGCGCATCATCATCAGACACTTCCAACAGCAGAAACTCCACACTAATATGACATGGTTGGTCTATATGAAGGTGGAAATATGAGAGATAGCAAATTGTTGCCACTTTGATAAAAACATTTTTTTTTTTTTTTTTTTTCATAAAACAAGAGGAAGGAACCTCTAACATTACATATTCAAGTTTATCGTTAAAGTACTGCGAATTGAAAAAGCTTAATAGATGGCCTAGGTTCTCTCTTTTCCAACAGTTTTGGAGACTAAAGATGTTACAATAGGATGCCGTATTCGCTGCCCACATTACATTGAATCTAGGAGTTAACATAATTTCTGAAAATTTAAAATTAATTAGGACCAAGTTGTTTCTTTGGAAATCATTACTAATAGAGTATCTAATTTTCCTGGCTTCAACATACATTCCTTTGAGCAGCATCAAAGTAGGCAAGGAATCACTGTGAAAAGCTACTTCGTGACCACTCCATTCCGTTGCCCAGTGGAAAGCTGTTTCTGCTCCTCTTCTTTCTAACTCCTCTCTAGTACTGCAGTTGAAGGTAGATCCCCTGACTTCAATGGTGAAACCTGCATAGTCAGTGAGAGATACCAATACCAAAAGAGGAAGTAGGATTCATCATAGTCAGGGCTATGCTGAATTTATAAACCAATTTTTTTTCTTCCATCTTTCTATTTTCAGGAGTAAAAATATTGAGACAGTCGTCATTCATAGGATTGTAGTACAAATTTTGATTCATGTTGTAGTTTGGGTCTGCTATTCTAGAGATGCTATTTATAAATTTAACTATCTTGTTCGCTGTAACCGCGCTATTTTGTTTTTCTTTTCTAAAAACCCAATCACACCTGGATTTCCAGATGTGCCATGTAATGATGCTGCAAAATTCAGGCCATTTCAACACAAAACCATTTCTACCGGTATTAGAGAACCAGGAATTTAACCAATCATGAAAAGTAATGCTACTTTAAACCACATAGTCCATACTAAAATTTAAGTGCATCCAAACCTGTTTGGCAAAGTTGGCAGGTCTGAAAAAGGTGAGTAAGAGATTCCTCACCATCATTGCAAAGAGTACTGGTAGTGTTTATATGTGGAATGATTGCAGCTACCCTCACACTATTAGGAAGGATAGCGTTTGCTGCTTTCCAGACAAACGTCTTGACAGAGGGGGGACTTTCAGGTTCCAAATTTTGCTCCAATCCTTGCTATTATCACCCGGTATTAATTTTGTTATACATGGATTTTACCGTAAAGTTACCTTTAGA
>JAJJMB010007077.1:1089622-1201978 GCA_023531105.1 Papaver atlanticum
AGTCCATACTAAAATTTAAGTGCATCCAAACCTGTTTGGCAAAGTTGCAGGTCAGAAAAAGGTGAGTAAGAGATTCCTCACCATAATTGCAAAGAGTACTGGTAGTGTTTATATGTGGAATGATTGCAGCTACCCTCACACTATTAGGAAGGATAGCGTTTGCTGCTTTCCAGACAAACGTCTTGACAGAGGGGGGGACTTTCAGGTTCCAAATTTTTCTCTAATCCTTGCTATTATCACCCCTAGTATTAATTTTGTTATACATGGATTTTACCGTAAAGTTACCTTTAGAGTTTAGAGCCCAATCGTCTGTATCTTCGTCTTGAAGGGATAGGTTAATTTTGAGAATATGATTTATAGTATTTTGATCAAAACAATTTCTCAGCTTATCCATGTCCCAAGTTTGCCTGTCAGTAATCAGGTGACTCACTAATGTGATATCCTCCGCTGCCGTGCCAGGTTTTTGTATTGGAGGATTTATTCCTGGTATCCAATGATCTGTCCAGGCGTTAATCCTAGTTCCTCTACCTACTTTCCAGAAGCAATACTTCTGAATTTGTTCCACTCCATTTAGGATACATTTCCATACCCATCTGTCTCGCTGTTTTGGTTTAGTTTTCATATGGAGAATATCGGTATCAGGATAGTATTTAGCTTTTAGGAGTTTAGCACAAAGAGAATCAGGATTTCCCATCAACCTCCACCCCGTTTTTTACAACATAGCAAGATTAAAAACTTCTTCTTTTGTTTGTTGAAATCAGTCATAAAGATGAAAATTCCGAATGGTCTCAATTGAATTTCAAGAATCGTTGTTTTTTCCACGTTTTTCACCACAGGTCCTTGGAAGGTTATTTTAGGCAATCTGAAAAATGATAAATGACCTAGAAGAATTTTCTTCTCCTCGGTCTCACTCGCTATTACAGCAACCAGAAGCAGAAGAGGAACTGAAGAAGAAGGAAAAAATGTTAAGCTTTTTGCATCCACTGTCACTCTCACTCACTGTAAGAAGAAGAAGAAGAAGAAGATTGAAAATGTCAATCTTACCTGATGCCCACTCGCAAACTTTTACAGGAAGGAGAAGAAGGAGAGTAAGAAGAAGGAAATTACCTAGATTCTTACCGGAGGAAATCATAGAGAACATATTTACAAGGTTACCTGTCAAGTCAATTATAAGATTCAGGTGTGTTTCTAAATATTGGCGTCATCAATTTCAAAACCCTAATTTCATCAAAAATCATCTCAACCATGCTGTTCGAATCAACAAATTCAACATCTTGCTTGCTCTCGGTTTCTATGGTCAAGATCTTGATTACACTCGGTTTCTATGGTCAACATCGTCACCATTTTTTAGTCGGGCTCTTAATATTGATTTCCCACTTAAGTCCGAACTATGTATCCCTCAAATTCTAGGTTCTTCAAATGGTTTGGTTTCCATAGCCATAAATGAAGAAATTTGCATCTGGAACCCGGCTACTCGAGAATATAAACTAGTGCCCGGACTTTCAACAGCTGTTGTCGGCGTAGACTGTGTTTGTTTTGATCCACATGGGTTTGGTTTTGATTCCAAGAATAATGATTATAAGTTATTAAGAATTGTGGATAATTGTGAAGCTGTACTTTACTCATTAGCTTCAAATTCATGGAAGTATCTTGGTTTCATTCCTTACGAATTCGATTTAACTAAAACTAAGGGGTTTCTTCTTAATGGTGTTCTTCATTGGATTTCTACTGATAGTCCTGCTAAATCTGCTGTTATTGTTTGTTTTGATATTGCCGATGAGACATTCTTTACTGTGCCGTTACCACCTTTCCATATTGGCAACCATTTCCAGTACAATTTGGGCGTATGGGAAGGTAAACTTTGTCTATTTCATGAGAATCATATGGAGAAGGATCCTGATATATGTACACATCAAAACGATCACACTGATGTGTGGGTAATGATGGATTACAAGTGGAGTAAGCATTGGAAGATTACTGCACATATGAGAGAGATGCATTATAGAAGATCCATTCAAACTTTACAGAACGGTGAGATCCTATTTGAAGGCGAATCAAGAAGGGAAGTAGAAAAAGAGAGCTTTGATTTGATATCATATGATCCTAAGCTTGAAAGAGCTAGAGCTCTAGAGATAGATGATTACCCTCAACAACCTGAAGACTCTGAAGTGGAGACTTATATTGAGACCTTGGTAGCTCTCAACTCTGGTACTTATGTTGGTCAATAACAAAGATGGTAACAAAGAAGTGAAAAAGAGAGAGAGTAGAAAGATAGGGTAGAAAGGGATGGTGTCAATCTTTGATATGATTTTGCACCAAGGAAATGGAAGCGGAAATGATTTGTTATATGTAGCAGTGGATTATCCAAGAACTAATGACGGCATTTTGAGTAAATTCCAGACAAAGTAATTTCTATGCACATTGCTTTTTTAGTATTTGTGTATTTTTTTATGCGACCGAATGTAGAAACCAAGCATCATAATTGAATATATTTCTTCATCAACTTGAGTTAGGCATGCTTTCTTTAAGTATTTTGTATTAGTGTTTCAAGCTTTCACATGCTAATGAATCAATGTACAATCCAAGCATCACATATATTTTCTTTTTGCAACTCGAGTAAGGTCCTCTCTCATTAAGCAGCCTTTATTGAGCATTTTGATATTAGATAACTAGGGACCTTTCCTCAATCTATTTAATTGACAATCTGTGGTGATATTGGTCTTGGTAACAACAAATATTTGAAGAACAGACTATTATGTACTCAAAATATGTATTTTTGCTAGGCTGGTTTCTTACTGATTTGTGGGCAAGTATTTACAGAGCACTTTCTCTAGAGCTTGGAAATGTGAATATTCAATCTCCTTTCTTTGATATGGGTTTGTGGCCTTATCATGCCTTTGCCCGACAACCAGTTACAGGGATGAATGCAGTTCAGGGGCTTGTTGTACGTAAATGATTTCATTGATCATGCTCACCAATCCTGCTCATCCTTGGAGATACAAGCAGCTTCAAATCCATGCCCCAGCAGTGGAGTAATTGATAAATACTGCAGAATCAGACTGAGAGGCTCCATTCTGCTAACCAAGCTCTTTTAAAAGTCACAATGTTCAGGAGCTACCTGTTAGATTACCATGTGATGCTCAGTCATTTGCAAAAGACCTGCAACAAGCGAAGCAGTGCCAAGGTACTGAGTATTATTATGGTAACCCATTATTATGTCTGCTTATGAATTATTTGCACATTTTAATTCGGTAAAATCATAACTTTTTATTGTTAGTTGAAAAGCTCAAAGTTCTCCTATGCCAGAATTTTAATTACAGAGTACAAGATAGGCTAGCAAAGACGATTCATTGGTTGATGAGCATGGACTAGATTATAATCAGAGAGCAGAAGATAATAGTTTTCAGGTTAAGATTATGTGTGACGAGATGGTCTCTTTCTCGCCATATGGGATTTTTAGGTTCGCGCAAATTTTCGTGTAGGGATGACCTAGTTCTTAATTATGCTTAGACAGAATTCTGCTAGCAGTTTAGTCAGGCTAAAACCCACTTATAGAAAAGCAAGCAAGCAAGCACTGAGTTAATTTGTGCTGGCAGAGATGGCAGTTTGGATTGGTGTCGTTGTGCACCTTCTTCAATGATGGAGCGGCGATCATAACTGATTACTTGTTCTTGAGGTATGCTGTGAGATTACCAATTTTCTCTGCAGGATTTTATGTAGACTAAGCTGTGGTGATGAGCATGTGAATTGCAGCAAATTCTGATTTAGTTTTGATGCCTTCCAAACCAGTTGCTGTGGAATTCGGATATTAGAGAGACACACCTTTCAAACAAAAACAAAAACAAAAATGAAATAAAATAAAATACGGAATGTGCACAAAGTCTGCTCGGCATTCGTTAGATTTCCATTAGGGGTACTGAGCTTTTCGAATGATTCCCGATGCCTATAGCTTCTTTAGTTCACCTTCCACCGCTGCTTGTAATTCGGGTGCCATTCTTCGCATCTTCTGGCGGACCGGCCTAAACTTAGGATCTATTCTCAGGTGATGACAGCATACTTCTGGGTCAATCCCCTCCACATCTTGCATTTTCCAGGCGAAGGCATCCGTATGTTCTCGTAACAGAGCTGTCAGCTGAGTTGCTTGTTCTTCCGATAACCGTGACCCTATCCTTACTATTTTCGGTTCTTCCTCGGTTCCTAAATTGACCTCCCGAGTAGACTCCAGAGCCGAGAAATTTGGTTTCGGCTCCGCCTCCTGTGATTGCGATAAGATCTCCTTTTCGCCTGCTTCATAGGTCATAACTGCTTGGGAAATTACCTTTTCTAATTCCTGCTCGGCCCCGACTTCCTTAGCTGTATTCTTTTCTCGGTGTAATCTAGCTCGTCTATCTTCGTTTTGTTTAATACCGACCTGCATGCATTGTCTTGCCGCTTGAGGGTCGCCCAGTACTTCTACTACTCCTCTGTAGGTAGGAAATCTCAGTCTTTGGTGGTAGGCCGACGCAACTCCTTTGATGCCAGCGATCCAAGGTCTCCCGATAATTGCCTCGTAAGGCGACACGACATCAACAACACAAAAGGTGGTAAGTGTATCCAGATATCCTTCCCCATCCGAGACCCTGAGAGTGACTTCCCCTTTTGGTATGGCGACAGTCCCGTTAAAACCGTAGATCCGGTAGGTAGACGGGATTAGAATGTCGTCAGATAGCTTCATCCTTTTAAATGTGTCATAGAAAAGGACTTCAACAGAGCTTCCACTGTCCACCAGTATCCTATTAACTCCCCATCCCTCGATAAGTAAGGTAATAACCAGGGGATATCCATGCGCTTGACCGTTCATCGGGACATCCTTAGCAGAGAAGGTGATCGGCTGCATCATCCAGGCCTCCATAGGTAAAGTCTTGGCGACACTGAAGATTTCCTTTCCTGCTCGATTCCTTTTGTGAATTCTTGATGTGATGCCCGTCCCTAGATCAAACCCTTGGGTTGCCGAATGTGAGATGGTGTTGCATACAAATTGAGTTCCCCGATCAATCCTGACTTGATGTGTCGGTGCATCTGGCGTCTCGAGAGCCGGTGTTGCCTGCCTAACAAATTGTCTTAAGTACCCATCCCGAATCAGATGTTGGACAATGTCTTTTACCTCCCGACAGTTGTTAGTTGAGTGTCCTCGATACTGGTGATAATGACAGAATTCAGGATGGTTCTTTGAATCGTCGAACTGTATTCCTCTGGTCTTCGGGTATCTAATGTCGTTTCTTTTTTCCACTTCCTTAAAGATTTCTTCTAGTGGTGCGTTCAGAGGTGTGTAGGTCTTGGGTTCATGGCGGGGCTTCTTCCCCTTCTCAACCCATTCCTTCTTCTCCGAAGCTTTATGTGTTGGTCCCGATTTCTTCTCGGGTCGCTTCGATGCCTCTTGAGGTATCACCTTGGATGTAGCGCTTGCCTCCTATACTCCCCTATCTTTAGATTCCTATTGTATTTCTTCCAAGGCGATGTAATGTTCCTGCATCTTCCTCATTTCTTTCAACGTCTGAGGTTTCTCTGTGAACATAGATATCCAAATAGGGTCCGATTTCCCAAGTGAGTTTTCGAACCCGAATATCTGCTGCTCGACTGGCACCTTCCCGATGTCGCTACATAGTTTTCTCCATCTGTACGTTAGGGATCTTAGAGGCTCCCTGAATCTTCTGGCCAAAGTGAACAACTTATTAACCCTAGGCCGGGCCTTGCTATTGTTCATGTACGTTTCAAGGAATGTCTCTATCAAAACTCTGTAGCTCCCGATGGACCCTACAGGTAAGGTGTAAAACCAATTTCTCGCCTCGCCTTCCAAACCGGCAAGGAAAAACTTGCACATGACCACGTTACTGTTCTTCCACTTTAGTAATGACATCGTGTACATTTTGACGTGCTCTACGACATCTCCTGTCCCGTCGAACCTTGAAGGAAAAACAGGGAGTGCACACTTCAGGGGGAATGGTGCTTGTTCCAGCTCTCGGGTGAAAGGAGTCTTCTCGGCTTCACTAATCACTTATGCTAACTTATCATCCTCATCATTCCCTGACAATTTCTTAACCATCTCTTCGAGTTCTTTGAGCTTAGCTTCCGTGGCGTTATCTGGCCTTCCGCTTTGCTCGGGTTCTTCTTCCTCGGTTGAAGAGTTATCGGGGGGGGCCCCCCCCCCGCGGGTGTATCCTCCTCCCCTCGTAGCGCTAGGGTCGAGTACATGCCCTTGGATTGGTGGCGGTGTTCGGACATGTCCCAATCGGGTTTGGTTACTTGATGCTCATCGGCTCGTGGATCCTCGCGATCTCGACCTTTGGTTTCTCAGTTGGTGATTTTTATACTCAAGTATCAAGTTTCTTCTTTGTAGCTCCCTTAAGTGCTCTTCCTGTCTTCTTTGGTTTTACAGAATGGCCAGCAAGGTCGGATCTGTGCTTTCATGGCTAGAGTGTCCATTTGGCTGATTCCCGTGTGCGATCGGCGGAGCTGGTGGTGCTGTTGCTGATGGTGCTGTTCTGGGAGATACCAGTGGTGCAACAGGAGGAATATCTCGGGTTACCCCCCTTTTTCCTAGCCGGATCTGCCTAAGTCTTTCTTCTTCTCGGTTCAAAGCGTCTTGATACTCAGCACGTCTCATTTCCCTCATACGATTGGCCCGCATTATCAGTGCTTCTTCTTCGTCCTCAGTGTCCGATGCAGTTAATCCATCCTCCATGTCCTCTAGTCTCCCCTGGCTCGGATGAATGTGTTCCAAGGGAGGTAGCTCATCATCTTGACCTAAGTTAACTTCCTCGTTGACAGTGGTCATTCCTCCGGCCGGTACTCGTGGTTCCTCGGGTTGGTGTTTCCGGTTACTTTCTTTCCGCGAGTCCGTCACCCCTTCCTGCATGCTGTTTCCTGCCACAGTTCGGTTCCTAAGGATTCTTCCTGTGCCTGAAGTACTAGCCATCGGTTCGGGCGCACCTTTTCCTCCGAGATTCATTCGTACCTACATCAGCCGAATACACGACACCTCACTTTGAACTGTTTTCAAAAAGGTTTTTATGAAGTACGTAAGGAAAAGAAAAATCTCTGATACTCAGACAAGATCCAGATAAGTACGATTCCCTTTATTTTATCGTGCTGATCTCAGCACACTAAATCAGTTGGCTACCCAAATATTTTGAAAAGGACTTCAATGTACGTCGCTTTCGGTATTTTCTTTATGCATTAATCATTCTTTGTCCTACATTCCTTGTGACAGAAATCATTAACCAGACGTACCATTGGTCGGATAGTTTCTTTCCTTGTAAAGTTTCGATGTTGTGACTCTGTTAAATCATACTGACGGCATCATCAACGACTCGAGAGCCGGAATAAAACGATTTTCCACTATTCTTTATGGTCTTTCCTCAAGATTTCATAAGGATGGTTTTACCCTGGATCCCTTTGGATTTTCCGTTATGATGATGTTTTAGCGTCCAGCAGCAAAACCAAAGTAAGATTATCACCCAAGTATCTACTAGATTCTTATCAATCATCATTTCCGCAATCAAGCTCAATGATTTTGAGCCGATCTACCGGTATAAACATCGTATTCAAAGCTTTAAGGAATCCCACGATTTGAAATGAAAACAACCGACGATATGAAGTTTCGTTTTAGCTACTACCAAGCATCAAAGATGCTATTTTGGGAGCTTTTGAATCTTTCTTACAACTCGACTTAGCAAGGGAAACATAAAAGAACAATATCGTCAAACAAAACTCAACACCGAGATCGAAAGAAGTTTTCCTATATCTATCTCAGAAAGTTTTAAAAGCAATGAGATCATTTTTTCGTAAAAGATAACAATTTATAAGTTCCATCTACTAGCACGTCTAACCAAAATAGTTCTTTCTTTAGCTTCAACTAACACACTAGGTGATTTTAGGAGCTTTGGATCTTCCTCTTTTAGTGACTGATTTCAAGGTATCCGAAGATGTTAGACGATCCCCTTAGTCGGCGCCAAAATGTAGAGATGGAAAATCCAACTACTACATCCGATGGATCTCAAATGCACAAATAATAAGTAAACAAGCAAGAGATGAACAAGAACACAAGATATACGTGGTTCGGCATGATTACCTACGTCCACGGGGGTGAAAGGATGATCTTATTACTTAACTCAAGGTTACAAATGGTGATTCTTACTAGCCAACAACCTAATCTCTCCACAGTACTCTTGGTGTTCTCTCCTCCCCGATTACTTTCCCTCAACTCTTTACAAGGCTCACTATTTATAGGCTAATGTGATGATACATCCAAATTACAGTGTGAGTCACAGTACATCTTCCTGGATGTCCCGGTCAGGTGATGAGTGGCGTTCCTTCTGAGACGCTGACCCGAGCTTGGTGAATGTGGCTCCCGATATTCTTATACCCGATGTTGGCTACTTGGTGCCGTATGATCCGATGTCGCCCTCCATCCTGACCCGATGTTGTTAACGTTCGGGCCCACTTTGACCAGGCTCTTCTTATCTTCTCCAGCTACCCTGTCAAAGTATTTATTACTCTAGCATCCGGAAGACATCTTCCGTCACATCCGAGTTTTAGCTTTACACGTGCTAGCTTCTCGGGTGCTTCTGGGTACCGCTGTCTTCGCGCCGGGCTTTTAAGAAGATGATTATGTGTTACGCTCCTTCCCTGTTTTTGGAACGATGTAGCTTAGGATTTCTCCACCTGGGTCTGTGGATTGTTTACACCTACAACAGTAACAGGAATCTCAGGCCAATCATCATAGCTATCATATTCACGGTTGTTGCTTCTATTCCAGGTGGAGAACCACATGTGAAAATCTACATTATCAGAATGCATGAGAGTAGTATCGATATGAAGACAATTATAAACAGAGATAGCAAATTCACAATGCATAAAAAGATGAGTAAGAGTTTCTTCCTGCTTCCCACAGTTGGGGAAATTTTTGTTTACTGTTTGAATTTTCCGTCTGATTCTCTCATTTAAAGGGAGAATAGACTGCACACACTTCCAGATGAAAGTTTTGGTCCTTGGTGCCACTTTCATATTCAAGATGTTCTGCCACATTTTCTTTGTCTGATGATTGGTCGTGTTATCCCTTCTTATCAGCTGACTGTAGAGAGACTTGGTGGTGAATTTTCCTTTGGGTTCCAACTTCCATACCATCTGATCCTCTTCTTCGCCCCTTATTTCTATTGCTTTGATATTTGAAATGTTTTGTTCCTCGAAGTATAGTTGCAACTTCCTTTCACTCCAGATTTTCGAATGTTGATTATCTTCCATTAACTCACTCAACCAAACCACTGGTAGTTGTTGTTCCCAATTTGGGAGGACACCAGACATTCTCCCAAATTCTTATGTTGTTCCCATTTCCCACTTTCCAAACTATGTTATCTCTTACAAGGTGTGCCTCTTTGAAAATGTTTTTCCAAACCCATGAAGCAGATTCAGGGCACTTGTAACTTTGGTGGAGAAAATTGTTTTCTATAAAGTACTTGTGCTTAAACACTTGAGAACATAATGCTTTTGGCTCATTCAACAGTCTCCAGCTTACCTTAGCCAACATTGCAGAATTAAAGAGCTTTAAGTTGAGAAAACCTACACCCCCTAAGCTCTTCGGTATGCACATATCATTCCAACTTTTAAGATAAACACCTTTGCTTCCCTCTTTATATTTTCCCCAAAAGAAATCTTTTTGGAGCTTGTTAATCTTTTCAATGATGGCTACTGGGATTTTAAAGCTATTCATTTGGTAGATCGGAACGGTGGAAGTAGAGGCTTGAATCATTACCACTTTACCAGCAGTTGAAAGAGAGATACTATTGTAACTTTGGAGCTTATTTTCAACTCTCTCGACAAGACCAATGAAAGACTGAGTTTTAGAAACATGGGTGAAAAGTGGGGATCCTAGGTATTTGTCCGTGATAGATATTTCCTTAACACCTAGAATGTTAGTGACACTATCAATGACAGACTGATGGGTATTTTTGCTAAAGAAAATTCCGGATTTTTCGAAATTAATCAGTTGACCTGATTCTTTACTAAACTCAGTGAAAAGTTTACAAATATTGGATCCTTCCTCACTAGATGATGATGTGAAAACAAGCAGATCATCAGCGAAGAATAAATGGGAGATAGATGGAGCATCAAGTCTGACCCGAATTCCATGAATAAGACCATTAGTCTCAGCATTTGAAAGTGTCCTTGATAACACTTCCATAAAAATAATGAACAGATAGGGTGACAGTGGGTCACCCTGTCTAACACCTCTAGAAGGAGTGAATCCTTCACCGGGAACTCCATTAATCAAAACCGAAGAAGTGACAGTGGAAATGCACTGTTCAACAAACCCACACCACTTCTCACTGAAACCGAGTTTTTTCGTGACAGCGAGGAGAAAACTCCACTCAATCCTGTCAAAGGCCTTTGACATATCTATTTTTATTCCCATAAAAAAATCTTTTCCTCTCCTAGTTCTCATGGTGTGAATAATTTCATGAGCAATCATGATGTTATCATTTATCTGCCTTCCAGGAATGAAGGCAGATTGGTAAGGGGAAATGATTTTGGGAAGAAGACTCTTGAGTCTGTTCGCCAAATTTTTAGAAATGACCTTATAGACTGTATTGCACAAACTGATTGGTCTATAGTCAGCAGGTGTCTGAGAAAATTCAACCTTAGGAATAAGGGAGATGAAAGTATTATTGTTTTCTTTAAGAATGTGGCCGGTTTGGAAAAAACTTAAAACCATTTTAAAAACATCCTCCCCCACTATCTCCCAATTGGTTTGGAAGAAGTAGGGAGTGTAGCTGATAGACGCATTTATGTGTCTATTTTCATCTCTTTTATGTATAGTGTTAGTACCCATTTTTGTAATAATTTTGGTATTTTATCCCTTGTAGGTGTTTTTGGAAAAATGGGCTCTTGCGGGAAAATTGGCTCGAAAAGTTGTTAAAGGCTCCTGGGAGGACATTTGCTATTTGGACTCTCACTTTGGATAAGGGGTAACCCATTTTCAGGCAGCTGCTAAGCACAGACCGAGACTGGATAGGGGGAGGACAAATTTCTTCACGTTTTCAAATATTCAAAAATGGCGGGAATTCGTTTTTTCTCACAGACGATTTTTGGGATGAATTTTTGATCGATTTTTAGGGAGATTAAAGGGCTGAATTTGATTGGGTTTGTTCCTATGGACCTAACAGGCGAGGTAAGGGTGTTGGAATGGATCCAAAGTGGCTAGAACTCGAATTGGAAGCGAAAAATGGTTAAAATATCACGTTCTATTTTTGGGAAGTTTCTTGGTTTATTTTTTAGAAATTTACGTGAAGAAGAGGAAGGAAACTCTTATTAAGGACTTGTTTCTATCAAGGGATGAGTTTGTACAATCGAATGCACGTGAAACAGAAGAAAAAAAAAAGGAAATTTTGTAACGTGCTGTGGAGGAAAAAACCAAGTTTATTCTCGAATTTTCTTTGCTCTACTATGTATAAAAGGGTTGGTTAGGGTCCTAGGAAGGAAAGGAAGAAGTTAGGGGAAGTTTAGAGCCTTAGAGAAGCTAAAAAAACCATTGGAAGAAATCACGTTCTGCTGGTGCAAAACTGAACCGGAGAAGACGAAGAACACAGAACAGCGGAAAAAGAAAGTTGCAGAGGCAGACTTATTTTCAGTGACAACGATTTACGGTCGCATCATCCAGCAGTCACCAAAGCTCTTCAGCAACGATTCCGTCCGCTGTATTAGACTTTCAGCGACTACAGTATTCCCTTTTCTCCCTTGTAATCAGTTTTTGAGCCATAAACATGTATTTTGAGAACACGATTAATATGAGGAGCTAAACCCCTTAGCCGAGGCGACGGAGGAAGCCATTGTTCCATGAAAAGTGGTATAGTTCTATTTTAATTATTTATTGCAATTATTTTACATGATTATTTGCATAGAACTTAAAAGAAAAATTGATTTTTATTGAGTAGTTGTGAATTGTTTTGATGGAACATGCTAGGTTTTAACACTTTTGATGTTTCATGCTTTGTGATTACAACTTCTACTTCAAAAATCTATTAGAGGCAAATATTAGAATCACTTTAAAGAAGAATATTGCATGAATATTGATTAGAGTTTATCAATTAATTGGTCAATGGTGGAATCCAAAGTCTCGGTGTCTTTTTTATAATTTAATACAATTTTATTCTAGTTAATTTGAGTCTAAAAGAATCCTTCACAAGTTCGAGCATCGAACCTTTTCACCACTATTTTTACTACAACTACAAAACACATCAGGTCACGGGGACTTGTCAGGTGCCATGGAGAAAATAACAAATTTTACCTCTTGAAGCGTAGGCAGGCGGGTTAAAAAGGAGTTATCTTCACCGTCTATGATTTTCTTGACCCTGTTGAGATACTCCTTGTCCACTGAAGGTTTGGAGGAAGTTGCGACAGTCTTGAAATGATTGGTAACCAACTCAGCTACCTTGTCTTTTCCTTCAATCCATACTCCATTTGTATCCTTGAGAGTTTGAATTTTGTTTCTTCTATATCGTTTTTCAGCTTTCTTGTGAAAAATACCCCGTGTTTCTGTATCCTAGCATAATATCTTTATCCCCACTTTTGTCTTTCCAGAATTTCTCTTTAGTTCTGTACCAATAAGCCAGTTCCTCTTCTTTATTTCTTCCCACTTCACTCCTATTTGGTAATGTACTATCCTTGATAATCTCTTCCAGCTGGTGTTTAGCTCTGCTTATATTGTGATTAATGTCCCCAAATGAGTATTTGTTCCATAATCTTATTTCATGTTTTGTAATTTTTAGTCTCTTGGTAAGAATGAAAGCCTTGCTTCCCTGCACTGGTGTATTCCAAGAATCTTGAACTAACTGCTTGCAAGCTGGATGTTGTAGCCATATTCCCAAGACTTTGAAAGGTTTGTGGCCTGGTTGGGTCTGAAGTTCGGTATCGAGCATGATTGGGCAATGATCTGATCCAACTGCCAGTAAGTGGGTAATGGTTGCTGTAGGATTTTCTCTGCACCACCCTGAATTTGCCAGCCCTCTGTCCAACCTTGCTTCAGTTAGGTGTCCATCTTTTCTTTTGTTGGTCCACGTGAAGTTGTAGCCTACATGTCCTAGGTCTTGCAAATCAGCAGTTGCTAGCATGGCTTTGTACTTGTCAGCTTCTCCCTTATTAAACGGTCCCAATCCCTTTTTTTCATAGTGATGAAGTGTGAGGTTTAAGTCCCCTATCACCATCCAGTTGTTGTTGAAGGTACTTGCAGTTCCCGTTAAGTAGTTCCAAAAATTTTCTTTTTGCTGGCTATTTGAAGGACCATATACACAAGAAATGATAGTTTCCTTACCATTGACAGGGTTAGTAATATGACAATTTATCAAATTCCCAAATGAGCATCCTACACTGATTTTACTACCTCGTTTCCAAGCAATAACCAATCCCCAGCAAGACCTATAGGGTCTACAATGAACCAATATTTATAACCCAAACTCAAAGTACAGTTAGCAACATAATCACCCTTATTTTTTGTTTCGGACAAGAATAAGACACCAGGATCATGTAAATTAACAATGTCTTTCAGGTAAGATCTTGTAGTGTCATTTTTGAATGGTGTCTATAGTGATTGTTGTAAAGGTGAAATTTAAAGCAGACTAGCTTGGTATAATTGGGATCATTATTTGCATTTTTTAAAAGTAAAGTGTAGAAAGCATGATTGAGAATATGCGACAATTGGAATTGGAATTCCTCAAAAGGGCTAGCATGAGAAACATTAATCATTTTAATAAAAATATCTATATTGTTTCCAAAAATGGGCCATACCCCGGCCATCCTTGTAGGAGGAACAAGCCAATAATGTTGCGCATTCACGTTTCTAAGTATTCCATGCATATCAATCAAACATAAAATATCAAGATTTTCACAATTAAGGAGGTCTTTCAGGTAGTTTTGAGTATGTTTCAGACCCAGACCTTGGCCCTTCCAGCTTAGGATTTTAACAAATTCCCAGAAATAGGGCAATATAGGATACACCTTCCTATCGTTAATATGGTTTATCCGCCAGAGTCTTAGCTTTAGACTCTTGTCAGTTTGAATGTGGATTATTAGCTTCCTAAAACGATTAAACAAGAAGGGAAAGAATTTTTTTACCAACCAAGCTTTATCCGTCTTTCTATTTAGTTCTCCTCTATTATAATTGATTGTGTCGTTTCCAGCTGCTTCATTTTCTTGCATCTGACCAAAACTCCTAACCATTTGTGTAATTGTTGGCCTGCATTTTGTTAGAGATCCAGATTTGTCTCTAGTGATATAGATGTTGCTGAGCTTGGTTTTGATGATGGAGATTAAGATATCTTTCCAGAAACCAGCACCACTCGGTCTCCATTTTCTTCTACTTCTCCATCCGTTGCTATCATATCTTGTACAAATCCCTACTTGTATTCCGCCCTTAGCAGCAAGCGAGTCTCTTTTACCCTTGCAGTACCAGTTTCTAAAAGTTTTAGCCATCAACAAAGATTTTGAATGCTTCGTCATTTTGACAAACAGGTAGCCTTCAAAATCCACCAGAAGAAACAAAGAAGGAAAGCAAGAGAAGAAGGAAAATCTAAGGGAATAGAAAGAAAAACAGTGAAGAGAAACGGCAACAAAAAAGGTAGACTGAATAAAAAATCAAACGACGAAACCAGAGCTAAGGTCTAAGAGGATCGGAATAAAACGAATCACCGGAACATAACCTCCAAAGAAGAATCACCTAACAAGAATCACGTAACGAGAATCCAAAGAGTAACTAGAATCCAACACAAAGTAACTGAAACCCAGATGCTAATAAACTTCCGGTCAATTTCCGATCTGAAGTTGCCGAAAAAGTAGTCTAACGGTCATATAATGAAGCATAACGGATAGAATTTTGCTTTCCAGTCACATATCGAGAAGAGAGCAGAGAAAAGAGGGAGGAGAGAGGATTAGCTTCCAAACTTCAATAACAATCATTATTTCAAACACTTAGATTGTACAAAGATGAATACAAATAAAACAAGTCCATAATAGTTTCAAATTTCAGTTGCGTAATTTTTGTTTTCCTGAAGAGAGTGTGAAGATTATCTAGCAGCAGAACTTAGTAATCTGAAGAACAAAAAAAAATGAGTTAAAAGTAAGATCCAAAACAGGTAGAGGATATACCAATCAACAGTTCTTTTTCTCTTACATGATATTTTCATGGCTAAGTTATCTCTTTTGACAGATTGCAGAATATTCATTGATGATCTCTAACCATCACAGAGCATTAACGTTTCTTTTAAAACGTCTTCCATCAGATATAAACCAAAGCCAAGTTATTGCAAGAGTGTTTCCTCGATAACATGCTAACATTTATGTGTCTATGAGTCCAGAAGAGTGACATTTCGTCAAAAAGAACAGCTTCGTGGTCTAATCCTGTCAGTACTACTAAAAGAAAAAGCATTATAATTGATATGAAAATTCTCAATAAAAGGACCTCATACAAATTCTCAATAAACGGACCTCATCACTTGTGTATTTGAGCATGACATTTTCTCCCAACCATAGACATATGGAGTCTGACTCCTCAATATGAGCTCGTCAATATATGCCTTCTCACTTTTGAAACTTCAAAATCCGGTATTAGTTCCTACGACAAGGAGGAAAAATGATTATGAACCAATAACGCGAAGCAAAAAGTATCAATAAAGAAGGGGGGAGACTTGACGTTCAATGAAAGCACCAAAGACAGCATATCATACTATGTTAAGACTCCTAAATGAACTATGAGCAGTAAGTAAGATGTATGAGAGTCAAACCTAAAATGGAGCCAGACAGAATATTCAGTTCTAAAGAAGCAGATGGTGATGGTCATGGTGGCTCTATGTACGTATTCAAAACTAGGAATCATTGATACCAATAAACTCAAGTTTTTCATGAAGATTTCAAATTCTACATGAAAAATGTAGGAATGTCAAACTACCGCATCTAAAATAAAAACGACTTCTTTTGGCTGCATTGATTGGATCTCAGACCCTCTCCTGCAACAAACTTCGACAAAATTTCTCCCAGTTCGATCCCTCGATCACCTGGCTGCACTATATTAATGCTACCCCAACTTTAGCAGTTATAAAATTTTGTATTTGAACTTGAGTTTCCTACATTTGATTTTCCACTGTATTCGAACACCATTTCCCGGGTACCAATTTATTTGATGGGCGATTCAATATATATTTGTCGAGTTTCTGGAGCACAGGATTTGCTTCCGTGAAGCTCCCTGCGGCCAACCCACTGTCTGAGATCGTCTTAAAATGTGATAGATTGAGTTCATCTGGTTCTTGCCCTTGAGCGTTCATCATAGCATACCTCAGATTAATGTTTACAATAGTGTTTTGAAACTCATCCGAGTTGCAAAATACTGTATGAAAGTAGGATTAGGGGAAGCTGAATTAGCGAAATACATAAGTACTGTAGTAACACTGCAGGAAACCCCAGTGAACCTTGACAGGGTTTCATGATCTGAGGGCCACAGAGATTTAAGTTCCCAATAAATGCAGAAAACATAAGTTCATAGATCGATTTTTAGGCTCTCACATGTAAGTTACCAGTGATAAGAGCCACAATTGAAACACAAATCTGAGTCATTTTAACAACATCTAGAGTTTCAAATGACATGATACAACATAGTTATATTTGTTGGTAAAGATAAACATAACTTACGAGTTCTTCCTGAAAGTTCTCAGTACTCCAACATCCGAATAGCACCAGCAAAAAAGTTTGTTGATAGATTTCTGAGATACATTACACGGTTAAGTACATAACATACTTTAGTGCACACCACTATTAACAAACTAAACAACCTGTGAACTTACAGAAAGTGCAATTGTCTGATATAACTAATAGAAGATGGAATGGTTCCCTTGAGTGAAATGCTCGATAAGTCCCTGCATCCAACATTAAACATATTTAGTAAAAAGGGCATGCCATATCATATTAACGAAAAATTGGCAAAGCCAGGCATTTGTATAAATCTGAAAATTTAACCAGAACAGTTAAGGCCTAACATGGCAATCACATACACGTCAATACAAGTGAAACAAAGAACTAATAAAGTACCCATTCCTTCATTTTTGCTACAGTCAGTACTAGAATTCAACATAGCAACAAATACCCGAAGCTGCAACACAAGAGAGTTAAGATGGCATTTCCACGTCTTAGTAAACTTTTATGATTACTACGAAGAAAACGCCAGGTATAATACAGTAAAGTAAACTAAGACTTGTACCACTAAAGTTTAATAGAAAGCAAAGAATTTCCGACAATAATTTTTGATGGAACAAGGTTTTTGTCAAACTTTTGGCTACCATTGGAGTTTCAAATTCAAAGCTCCGTTTGTCATTTTAACGAATAGTTAGCAGACTAGTTTAGAAACTCAATACAAGGCTTTGTTATTGATGGAAAACAAAACTTGGATGGTTGCATAGACTTTGAAATCTTAGGAGAACAACTTATGGACATTCAAAATCACCCACATTTTGCATGCAAGGATTGAACACCAGAAAGTAGAGGGTTTAATTAAACCAAATTTCTAGTTGTGTGAATATCATTAAAACTAACAGGACTTGGATTAGATGCTCTGGATATATGGCTACCAATTCCATAATGAAATTTACAAAATTTCTACGTAGTGACTAAATTTTGAGTAAGTCAGCTAAAAGTGATGTCACTAAGACAAGCAGAAATCAACCAAAATTGAAAGCTATAGAACATGATCATCAACAACAATACGGGATACAAATGGATATAAAAAAACCCAACCTGTACTGGTAGTCTCTCAATCCTTTGAGCAAGTTTTCTAGCTTATAGGAATTTGATTTTCTCAACTTCTTTATGTAAGAATAAAGGAAACCCACTTCAAGACGCCCCAAAACTCATCGAATTTCTGCAAGTTGCGATCAATATAGCTGAGGAAAAAGCTTTTTAGTATGGAAGAGATTATTATCAGAGAGATTGAATTTGTCTCTTCACCATCTCTTTCTCGCGCCATCGAGTAGAGGATTAACCTAACCCTAACTCCACATATTAACTGACCAGGAGGCTAAATTGGTAAAAGATTGTGTAACTCACTCGGCGGGTTAGAGTGAGTCCCAACACGCACATTGTTGTTTAGTTTTCAGCGATTTCAACTATATTCGTACCTTTCCTGAGAATAGCTAATTTCCCTGAAGTTCGCTCTTTTATTTGCATATGTTATATGTTTTTGGATGTAATCATAAAAATCCATGGTTGATGGTAAATATGTATGTCTATTAAGACTACATTTTATTTTTTAATGTCGAAAGACATATTTCATAAGGAGTATATGTCCTCAATTTAATCGGATAATACTCTACGAACTTGTTTTCGTATATGAGATGATTATATTTCCGCCATAATCAGGGGGAGACTATACATTACCAGACGTTTCTCTCCCATTTTGATTAAATCGAAAAAGGCTGTCTACTAGGCGTGAAAATATCTCATCTAGCTTTTATTATAAGCTTATGCCGTTTTAAACGGTAAACTCAATCACATCTAGCAAGCAAGTAGCATTTTTATATAGGCTACTGATAGCTCCAACAGAGACTATCATAATACGATCCATATTCTCAAATTTCATATCTCCTCATTTGAATAGTAGGAGATTATCATGCCCGTGGCGCTGGTACCAGTAAATTTTGAATTTTTCTAAGTATGCATACACTGGAAGTTATGTGAGATCGTGATAAGCTAATATGATTGTCGAATATTCATTTATGGTATCTACTAAAATAATAAAGACGGTGGTTGTTAACCCCTCTGCAGAGGAATATCGACATATGTGATTGGTTGGCATACAATCCAATTAGGTTGGATTAATTTCTCGATAGATGCAATTTTGGATCCAAACTAAACACCTTAAACATGCCAAGCCTATTAATTACAGGTTGGTGTAGTGATATTGCGTCTTCATACGAGAAATATTTTTGTTGTAAAAATGATTTGAGGGTTTTATTTTTATTTTCTCAAACCCTAGGATTGGTTTAATAATTGTTCTCTTTATATGATGCATTTGGCGTGGTAGTCTTTGAATGACTGGTACGTATCCAGATACCATATTCATATTTGTAATCCTTGTAGGATTCAAATTATATTCTGGCATCCACCTGACTCAATTATCAAGTTTAACAATCCTTTAAGTGTTTTTAGAAATTTGGTACAAAACCAGAAATCCGGATTAATCAGTTGAAGATATCAACTTTATAGGTCTCTTGAAGAGTCCCTAAAAACACAAAAATCCACGTTTTAGCAGCATAAATTCTATTTTCTTTCCTTTCTTAAATCTGCAGTTAGAATTATGCTAGCATAAACTCGTCTTTAAAATAGACTAGAGTTATTATTTTGATGCTTATTTTTGAAAAACTCATGTAGTTGAGTTAGCATCCATATTTACGTCAAAAGTTGTACTCTTTTTCCTTTGTTTCAGGTTTTGTCCCATGTGGTTTTCCTGACAAGGTTTTAATGAGGCAACATCTTATTGACGTTTAATTTTCTTTCAAAATGTTGATATTTATGCTCTTTTTCCTTCGCCCAAATTTTTCCCCATCGGGTTTTACTGGCAAGGTTTTAGTAAGGCAATTTAATTCAACATGATGGTCATCCAAGGGGGAGTTGTATCAATTTTGGTTGTTTAGTGGATGCCCACATTTGATTAAACCAAATCAACTTAATCATCTCCTAAGAATTTGGATTTCCTTCTCACAAATACGATTTTTGTTCATGTATGATAAGATATTCATATCTTGGCACTTTGTTGAAGAAACTACATCAACTATTTCTGCAAATCATCTCCAAGAAATTAGCAATCCAGACACAAGTACTCAATGTATTGAAAGAAAAATGAAGACTCGAGAACACTACTATTAAAAGACTAACACAAAAGAAGACTTCATCGACTGGCAGATTTTTCATGAAAGCATTGTTATCTCCAACATTCAAGAAATTCGTTTATTGAAATTGGGAAGTGTCGACTCGAAGATTTGCAAGCCAAGATTTAACTGAAGCACTTATCAGGGGGAGCATCATAGTAAAAGGTATTTTACTTGACTATCACGTTGTACTCTTTTTCCTTCGTCAAGGTTATGTCCCACTGGGTTTTTCCTTGTCAAGGTTTTAATGAGGCAACATATGCATGTCCAACTCTTTTCTAAGTTTTCTCATAATTGTACTCTTTTCCCTTCAGTCAGGTTTTGTCCCTTCGGATTTTCCTGATAAGGTTTTAACGAGGCAATTAGCTTAGATACAGTGGTTATCTAGGGGGAGTGTTATAAACGGAAGTTTGTTTGGTAGATGCCCACTTTAGTGGGACCCCATTACTTGGGTACCAAGTATGTAAACTCTATAAATAGAGTCCCAAACCTTTGTAAACACACACATGAATAGAATTTCTCCCTTCTTCTTCCTCCCTTTACTTTGTCTCCTTTTATATTTTCTGCTTTCACAACAGTAGTGTTATTATGTTGATTATTAATTTATATATTAGTTGGCCCCTATTGGAAACTTAAATTTTTTATTATCTTATAAATTTAGCGGGGTTATTAATTTAGCACACTGGCCCAAGTCGGGACTAGCAAAAAATATTATTTTAGCGAAGTTATTAATTTATCGCGGATTAATTTAACGAAGTTTTACTGCAATCACAATAAGCCCCAAATCAGCCGGGTACATTATTGGGCGCAATAATGGAAAACCAAAATATCAAAATATTTTGAGTCAGATGAAAATGTAGATTTTCTTTTGTAGCATGCAAAAGTGGTAGATGGGAAAGATAATAACCGGTGGAGAGAAGAATAGAAATTTGCATATTACTGTTACAAGTACCATTGTGAGTCGACTGAATTATCATCAGTTTATTTCTTTGTCGATCTCACTACTATCCTTTCCAAACGTGAATGCCAATCAAATAATCATCTTAACAGTAATAAGAGAGAAGCATGGTTTATATCAAAGTAAAAATGGTAACTTTACGAGGCCTAATTGATTAATAATGTGAAAGTATGGTAATCACCCATCATGACTCACTGGAAATTGCATTTTTCACCAATTAGGCAAAGTTATTACGGGTAAAAGCTTGAATATTCACTAATAAAATGAATTTTTATGAATTTCACATGGTTAATTATAGGTGGGAAATTAAAGTTTACACATGAAACCCATAATAAACCGGAATATTCACTGAAAACTTGAATTTTGTGGAATCTTTGTCGATTTATTATGAGTGAAAATTTAAAAAAAATTCAACAATCACACATGTGAAAACTATAATTTTCCTAAATTTAAAAATTTTCACCATGGTGAAAACTATAATTTTCCTAAATGTGAAAACTAAAATTTTCCTAAATTATAAAATTTTCACCTTCGTGAAAACTATAATTTTCCTAAATTTCAAATGGTGATAATTGTATTTTTTTTTTTACTTTTCCTAAATAGATGGTGATAATAAATAAATAAATAAATATATATATATATATAATTGAATTTAAGTAATTACATAGCAGGCAAGCGAGCAACAAGCTGCGCCGCGAGCCTTTTTTGAATTGCAAAACCTATCCTCTTAAAAATAAACTCTCTCGAACCGGGGGTCATGACATTACTGTGCATGACTTTCTGAACTCTCTTGAGAAGTCCAACCGCTTCTGGAGCCAAATAACCAAAAGTATCAAAAGCAAAGGGGATAAAAGCATGTCCATTGTCAACACATGCTTTATCATGCTTCAATATCTTACCTGAGGCAGCCTTAAGAGCTGCTTGTCCCACTGTAAAAACGTCATGCCCAATACCTACTAATGGAGAGACCCCAGTAAGGTCAACACATGTGTGTTTTCCATTAGCCCATCCAAAAATAAGAACATCTGCTGGTCTGAGTGTTGATCTCCCCTCAAGTGGGTCTGTCAAAAAATTGACAGCCGCTTCTTTCTTTGCTAAGATACCAGCTCTCCATAGTACATCGTATAAAGTATCTCTCACATGGTCATGTCTATATTTGAACCCAGGATCTACCTTACAATGAACTGCATGTTCCCCATATGAGTCCAAACATCCTGTGATACAAGCAGGACATCGTGAATATGAAGGGTATAGAGGGATCATTAACTTATATTTAAGAATGGACCGGTACACTAAGGGAGTCATCTTCTGTCCAAGGCCCTCAATCGGAATAGCGAGGAGAAAATCTTGGGCATGTGCTGCTTGCAGCCAACCAAAAACCGCTTTTCTCCTATCCGATAACCCGTAAACTCTATCCATGTCCTTAACCACTTTACCAAAAAGAGCATTCGCCAGGGAACTTTGTGCTGTAAGGGGGGCGGTGTCTTTATTGGTAAAGCTACGAAAGTCAAAATCAGGAAGAGTTACTTGTAATGTCCTCAAGGCCTTATTAAAGTTGTCATCCATGCCTTCTACTCCACTACCCCTCAGTATGTGATCCTGTAATCCCCAAGATTACACACGCGATGCAAGGAAGGCATATTGTGATGCTTCCTTAGCAGTGTATAAGCCCATGTCTCCATATCTAATAGGTAATGTGGATAGCCTCCACTGTAGATCTCCAAAGAATTGAGTTTTTTTTTTTTTTTTTGTCGATTACATGCTAAATAGTTATGGTAGGGAGTTAGTTTAGGAAGTAGTTATGGCAGGGAGTTAGTTTAGGGAAGTCAAGAGTTATTTTAGGGATTACTGTATTTTAGGCTTTGGTTATCTAGCCGATTAGTTTAGGAAATTCAAGAGCTATTATAGGGGATACCGTTAATCAATATTTTTTCACGTGTGTTTATTTTTCTATAATGAAATTAATTTAGATTAAAGGTTATTTTTGTAAATCATGTTATATTATAAATAATTACGGGTTTCAGATATATATATATATCTATATATATATAATTTTTGAAGCATGGTTTCAGATATATGAAATCTTAATGAAGGGTTTTTGATTTTCAAAAAAGGAAAATTGGGTTAGAAAAAAAGTTCCCCTAAATTGGAAAACTGTTTAAGTCCCAAATTGAGCAGGTTGATTTCCCAATTCTTGCTAAACTAGAGCTTAGACGTATTGATGCATTAGTGTCACATTGTTGTAGTACCTGCACTCTACTACCTTAGCTTGACCAAATCAGTCACATGTTAAGGAAATCACATCTGTTTTGCTAAAGAACACTACCATATTGTACTTTCAAAGTAAAGCTCTATCAATATTGTTTTTGGAGTTGATCCATTTTGAGCACTTCTTTTCTGTATCATTCTCTCTCACCATTATCACCATTACGAACTAAACTAAACTAATTTGTAGATGCCAACATGGATCCATTTGTTCTTAAAAGCAATTGCAAATTTAAATCCACAACAAGCATAATTACTGGTGACAAAGATAATTACAATGTATATTTGGGTATCAGTTATTATGCGTTCACAAAATATATGGTTCGTGCAGGCATAATGTGTTATATTACTTTCGCAATATTAGTTACAAATTCAAACCAGCTTAAACGAAGATATAAGCAACAACTTGGGAGGTTGAGTTACGGCCCCGATGATACCTGGTGTTAGAGCATTGCTCGTTCGAACTCGCAAGTGTTGCTATCTCAAGCTTGTTTGTCAAGTTTAGTTGCCAAAACTATAAGTCTTAATTTCTAGACTACTGATAGATAAGTCCCGGATTAGGATAGATTGTGTAGTTGAGTTTTAGACTTCACGGCGTTCATCAATTGAAGACGAAGAACTACTAAAGCGAGCTTGTGGAACTTCATCAACAAAAGGAATGTGAAGACTTGAACTCATCTATCACTCAGAAAGTCTATTTCTACTCTATCTCCTTCTTGAGACAAAAGTCGTATAACGATATAGTTTTCAGTTTATACACTTTTGAGATTTCGAGTTGAGTTTAACTCGCTTACATATTTCTCGAAATATGTGTTAGTAAGCTTTTGCTTTAACCAAGTTCATCTTATATTCTTGACGCAAGTCAAAAGATGATCATGTGAAAATCGCCTTGTAACATCTTACATGATTTGTGTGAGACAGTCATTTGATGTAGACTCGGAATGTTTCGTATTGAGCATTCGATCATTTGAAAATTGCTTTGAAGCTACTAGTTTGTGTGAGACAGCTATTCCCGTCTTCCGAGAATGTTTTAATGATTGAAATTGGAGTTTAGAACAATTAACCATGATTGGATATAACATAGTTGGATATAACATAGTATGTGTACTTGCATATATGTTGTCCATATTCGAAACCATGGTATGCATACCCGTATGCGTACTGCTTGGTTTGGTTGATGTCCGGGAAGCATGGTATGCATACCCGTATACGTACAGATTGGTTTGTGAAGTCCGGGAACTTGAGTATGCATACCGGTATACGTACTGGTGGGATTTCAAGTTTTGGAATTCAACTGAGGTTTGTGGTATGCATACTGGCGAACCCAAACTCAGTCCGGCCACTTATGGTATGCGTACCCGTTTTCATACCTAAGTGGGTTAAAGTTCTAAAATCGGTTTGTTCATGAACTAATACATTTATATAATAAGGAATGCAATCTTTTGCAAACCGTGGCTATAATGTTCATGAATTGATTCAAGTGAATCAAAATCGATTTTGCTTCGATTGTGTCTTGTATACTTCTACGAGAATATAAACAATTGAACAACTTCATAAATAGTTTCATTTGAGTCATTTGAACTAGTTGTGATTGAGATGAACAAGGTTGAAATGAAAGTATTCAAATGGATAACCTCGGTTAACTATTGTTGAACCAACCATGTGTACACGTTTAGGTACGGTTACCCTTCTCTAAATAAAATCACATTTCATTTGTGTATAACAAGCTAAGTTTGATCTAACGGTTGAAAGATATTAGCTTGAATCTAATCAGGTTTTCATCTAACGGTGAATATTGAATGATTTGTTACCAAGGTAACTTAGATTGCAAACCCTGATTTGAAAACTATATAAGGGAGAACTCTAGCAACTGGGAAACCTGATCCCCACACCTCCCGTGTGATACTAGTTGAGACTAGAGTCGATTCTCCTTTAACCTTAGGTTTTTCCCAAAACCCAGTAGGTTAACGACTTAGAGAATTCATTGGGATTGTGAAGCCAGACCCAACTATTTCTTTGTAGTTGCGTGTTCTGATCTTGCTGTTTTCTATCATGATTGAGTAATATCTTCTCTAAAATTTGCTCGAGATTTATTCTCCGATAGGCAAGATAAAAAGTAGTCACAAACAACTTCGTCTCATCGTTTGTGATTCCACAATATCTTGTTTCGCCACCATACGATTAAGATTATTGTGAGGTGATTGATATTTCTAGGCTGTTCTCCGGGAATATAAGTCTGGTATATCAATTGGTTCCTGTTCACCTTGATTTATCAAAAGACGGAACAAAAACTCTTGGGTATTTCTGTGGGAGACAGATTTATTCATTCTATAGACTTTTCTGTGTGAGACAGATTTGTTTATTAAAGTCTTCGACTTTGGGTCGTAGCAACTCTTAGTTGTGGGTGAGATCAGCTAAGGGAATCAAGTGCGCAGAGTCCTACTGGGATTCAGAGGCGTAAGGGAACGCGACTGTATCTTGATCAGTGTGAGATTGATTAGGGCTCAACTACATACCAGTCCGAAGTTAACTTGGAGTAGGCTAGTGTCTGTAGTGGCTTAATACAGTGTGGTGTTCAAATATGGACTAGGTCCCGGTTTTTTTTTGCATTTGCGGTTTCCTCGTTAACAAAATTTATGGTGTTTGTGTATATCTTTTCTGCATTATATTTGTTTATATAATTGAAATATCACAGGTTGTGCGTAAGTTCAATCAATTAGATAATCCAACCTTTGGTTGTTGATATAAATTGATTGACACTTGAACATTGGTCTTTGGTACCGTTCAAGTTATTTCTTAATATTCAATCGGGCTCACAAATTCATATTGTTTGATTGCGGATTTGATTGAGAAATTGAGATACAACTCTTGGATATACTTTTCTTAAGATTGAGTCTGACTGTCTAGTTGATTCTCTTGAAAAGTATATTGGAGTTTGTCCATACAGATTGCTAAACGAATTATTAGGTGTGGTTGTTGTACCCCCGGTTTCTCACCTAGTTAGGTTAACAAGAACCGAAGCTAACATCTCATAATCCGAAAGTAAATAACATAAAATATTATCATTCACACAGGTTATGCAATCAGAACTATCAAATAATGAAACAAAGATTATAAAATAAAATTTTATTCATTCATAAATAATTGATAGTTTTATTCGAATAAACCTTTTTTTTTAAATGATCAAGGATCAAAGTATCTAAGTAAATCAACAATTGAATAGTCTATTCATAAATAGAAAGGAATTAAAGATCAAATCTCTTCATGATGTTGCGATCTTGTTTGTTTAATAGGTATAATTCTTCGAATTCCTTGAAGAGATCCTTGATCAAAGAATAATTCCTCAACCTTGAGCAGATTAGGTTCTCCCTCGTTTAATCTTTTCAGAAGAATTTCTTGTTGTTTAACAAGATGAACTTGAACAAGTAGAGATTTCTCAAGAGAACGCTTCAACATCATAACTTCTAATTTTGTTTATGCATAGGTACGTGCCATTTTGTGGAACTCCTTTTCATAATCGATCATGGAATAAGATTGATTGATATTATTACAAGATGTAACTCTGTTTCCATCCAGACCAATTGAGTTGGAGTATACACATTTTTTCCAGCATACCTTTCTGAAACCCTTGCAGAGAGTTTTGTCTGGTAAACTGTATTGTACATAATTCTTGTTCTAAAAGGAATAGACAAGATTTCTCCTTAAGAGATGTAAGAGATTACCAAAATTTTATTATAAATATCAACAGTTTCCGGAGTTCAAAGAATTTTTTCAGTACGTGTACCGATGTCGATACCATTTAAACATAACCGAGTTCCGGAGTTAATACGGAACTTTTTCGGTATGCGTACTGGTATGAATATTATTTAAATATAACCAAGTTCCATAGTTCACATAACTTTTCTGGTACGTGTACCGGTATGGATACCAAACTGGTTCTGTAACTAACAGTTCTTTTCTAGTACGCGCACTGCTTTGCGTACCGATATGGATTCACGAGTTCACATACTTTTAATGGTGTGCATACTAATATGCGTACCAAATATATGTTTGTCGACATATAACTACTCCGTTTCGTGTACCGAGTACATGTATTACGACTTCATACTTATAACAATTTTCCCAGTTTAAAAGACTGATAAATACACTATCTTGTATCTGAATTTATAGTAGTTCTATATTTTTCTCTAGATCGATTCGAAACATTCCTGGATAACATCAGTGACACATATCACTGTTCTAGGCTATTTTCGAATGATAATCTTGAAACATGATTTTCATTGCAAACAATAAATTGTTCTTAACCGAAATTCATCAAGTATAAAATGTTCATTAAGCTTAGTCATATTTCGAGGACTAATTACAAGAAGAATCTTGACTCGAAATTCTTGATATGCTTATGATAGTCTAGTTAGTTACACGAAAACATCTCAAAGATAGAAAGGTGAATATAACTTGAGAAATAGGTGGTTCAGTCTTCACTTACCTTTTGTTAAGGAAGTTCTCCAAAAGCTTCGATTGATCTTCGCCTTCAAACGGTAGAACGCAATGATGACACCCATGATGTCCGTTTCTCAACTACATCTTCTATACTAATCCGAAACTTAACTAATTGTAGACTAGAAATCAAGATATAGTTTTGACAACAAGCTTGAGATAGCAACACTTGTGAGTTCGACCGAGCAATGCTCTAACAATCTCCCCCTTTGTCAATTTTAATGAGAAATCTATCAATACATATGGGTAAAGAAATAAAGCTTCAAAAACTCCTCGAATCCATCATGCCTTGATTTCCTTGGTTTCTTCAACTCCTTAAATTCTTTGTTGTTTCAAGTTGCAATGATTCTGAACGTGTTCAACTCAGCATTGTTGTTGTTGAAGATCCGTATCCATAGCTATAACAACTTTTGAAAAAAAATATTCTCAATCGTCGTTATACATAAACATAGTATTATTATCTTCTTCAAAGCTCAATTGTACCCCAACTTTGAAGTAATACTACAGTGATATGTTTCTCCCCCTTAATTAATACTTACATCTTTTGCATAATAGGTGAAACCTATAGATTATTGATTCACTCCCCCTTACATAATGATCCGTAAACCATATGTATGTAGTGCAAAACTACTAATTAATTATCCTCCTTTTTGTCAATAAAAATTGGCAAAGGTACGAAAAGCGTGGGATCGTAATGAATACAACAAAAAGATACTTCAGGATTCAAAGGTATTACATATTAACTTTATTTAGATGATATCACATAGTAAGTAAATACTTAGCGCTCATCTAGAATATTTAAGATACAAGCATCCCCTTTAAATTCCACAGCCACACTCCCCACAAAGATATAACAATTAAGCACAAGTTCATTTAAGAACTCACCCCCATTTGATGTCATTTCCAAGAGAACAACATGAGTGACCTTACTTTATGAAAAATAAAGATTTTGTCGGACATTAACAAGTCACATGGATTTGTATCCTGAATATCGACTTAAACTAATCTCAACGTCAGTTACGAACAAAGAGATAATTTTAATCGGTATGACTCGATGATGTAGTTTTGTAGATAAGGGTAAAAATAGATTCGTTTCTCGAACTTGTGAAGATTCGATTTTAGACTAAAAATTCTAATCCTAAAATTGCAAATTAAATTAAAGTTGATAGTACCAAGGTTGTTGAGAACACTGAGACTAGGATTCCACTATTTTCCAATTTTTATGTGATTCAATATTAATAATTATCATGCAATTCATACGTTCAATTGATTCTAAAATATTGCCAATAGTATATTTTCATAATACTAGTTGTTAATCTCAAGCATGGAACATCAAGATCCCTAAGCTAAGCATGCATCATCAAGTGAAAACACAACGAGTTAACAAAAATATTATTTCAATTTTGACTAAATGCAAATAATCATAAAAAGAATTGCAAAAATTAATTAAATAGATATTACCACATATTTGTTGGAAAAATAGCTTCCTCTGTCGCCTCAGCAATGGGGTTTAGCTTCTCATATTATTCACATGCCCAAAATAGGTGTTCATAGTTCCAAAGTTGATAAAAAGAATAAAAAACAAAAAAAGAAACTGTTTGCAACGCTGTAATGGCATTATAAACCAGTCGTTATTAACTGTTACAGAGAAAACGATAAAAGCTTACTGTCACAGAAACGACAGTACTTTGAATGAATAGGTGACGTTTTTCTACGACTCTCCTTGTCTGTCTTCTGTTCTTCTTCTTCTTCTTCGTATCAGCATTTAGGTTTTCTTCTTCGTAGCAGCAGTTAGGTTTTCTTCTTCTGAATTTTCCCCCGACCCTCTGCAATCTTCATAACCCCTTTGAAACTACCCCAAAGCCTCCTTAGGTCTCGATAGCCTCCTCTGACTCCTCCCCAGCCTTTATATACGCAGCAGGTTCATTAAATCTCCAAAAATACCTCCCTTTTCTTTCTTGCCAAACAACAATATTTCTTCCCTCTTTTATCACTTCTATGCGTCTGTTGGTTGTATTATTTCCCAAAAATCTATCCACTTTTGATAGAATCAAATCAACATGGATGATATCTTCCCCTGAATAACACGTAACTTCCCGTAATACAAAAATTCTGAGAATGTTGTACGTTCCCTGTTTTACCGATATTACATGCAATCTTCCCTTTTTTACGTTTACAAATATTTTAACATCCCTGTGGTGTCCTAACAGGCCTAGATAAACCCAAATTCGTGAAGAAATCGATCAAAATGCGTCCAAATTGTCTCCATAAAGTTACGGAGATGAATGCACTTTTCTTTCTCTGTTTTAGCTTCAAACGATGACCTAGCCAAGGTTGATCGAATCCAACACCCATACATTCCCAGTCCATCTTAATTAAGTACAGTCCAGTGAAATTTTGCGATTGAATCTCTTTCAAAACTGCCCAAAAATCAAACCCTAAAATTGACCTCCCTGCAAAATTCTTCCCGCCGTTTTTCAAAATTCAAAATTAGGGGATGACCTTCCCTTATCCTGTTCCGGTGTGTTAATAGTAGTTGCTCTTGGGGTGCCCTTATCTAACTAATGGGTGCCTTTAGCAATTCCTCTTGGGTGCCTTTGACGATTTTCTGGGGTGTAAATAACATTTTTCTGGGGCGTCTCCAGCATACTTCCACAGTGCCTTTAATATGTGCTCTGGGTGCCTGTAGTAATTTCTCCCGGGGGTGCAAATACCACTTTTCGAGCAACTTTCTCCACAAAAGCTTATTTCTCCAAAAATACCTATAAAGACATAAAAAGCCAAATAAGTACAAAATTGAGCACTAACAATATATACAATCGAGATCAAAATAGACACATATTTGCGTCTATCAAATACCCCCAAACTTATTATTTGCTAGTCCTCGAGAAAATCTAATCTAGAAAATAAAATCCTAACTCACTGTCGCAGACATCGCGATTGCACTTAGCATGTGCAACAAGCCTTTAAACCCCTAGGTGGCCCTAGCAGCCGAGTTATAGTCTCGGGAGGGCTTACTAGAGATATACCCACAAAAACTTTACTCCAAACCCTAGCTACCTAACCTTGGAAGGCACCAAAGAATCTCCTTGGTTGGCATACTCTCATCGATTACAGGAGGAAGTACCCTGATGCGAATTCCAATTGATGTACACGAGTTTGCACTCAAGCATACTAAAATTCATATATAAGTGACAGAGCTCTACTAAGATAGTCACACTATGGACATCAATATCCGGAGTCAAACAAATCACATGAATAGATTAAGAAGATGGATGTAGAGAAAAACATAGGTGGCTTTGATCTTGACTAAGGTGAACGGTGTTTCCCATATCTGTCTGAAGGCCACTGCCAAAATGAACCTATCCCAATGGATTGAGATACTGGTCTCGACTAATATCAATGCAACTGGCATATACAAGGGAACCAGTGATCGATAATCCTAATTCTAGATCAACACAGCTGGCATATACAAGGGAACCAGTGGTCGATTTTATTGAATAATTTATTCCGGTTGGTCTAATGGTCTGGTTTATTTTTATTTTATTTTTTTCATGGTAACTCAATCACTCTATTTCGCCCTTGCAGTGGTAACAATTCGATGCGTGTGCCCTACCAAATCACTTAGAGAAATATATTTTTTTAAATAAATAAAATAAAAATAGAAAGTGAAAAGGACTCAACGAGATATGGCGAAACTACCATGTTATTTCTAACACCTGAGCTCTGTGCTTTTATGAATAGACTCTATTTTTGGGTTTCTCAACTCCTACAACCAAGATGTTTCCATCCACTTAGATCGGTTGGTGATATCCTTAATTGGCATAAATTTCTAAGCTCTGAAGTTTAATAATTAATGCAACTAAAAAGTTTCTCCTATACCCCCAAACTTAAATCTAACATTGTCCTCAATGTTCTAAAGATAAAATTAACAGCATAACAAGGAGAAATTGTTACCATTTGAAGAAAGGAGTTAAGGAAAGATATTACCGTGTTGCATGAGCATGGGTTACCTCCAAAGAAGTGATAAGTTTAAAGTCTTCAGCCAGACATAACAAAAAATTAATCACCTCATTGAATCATAAAGCAATAGCCGGAACAACTATGGGTCATCTACATCAAAAAAATGTTATCACAGATAAAAGGAAACTGCAACATGCCAAGAAAATAAACAAACAGAGCAAACCTTTGTCTAGTTTCCTGTTTAAAACAACTACATCTAGTTGTGGTTCATGTTTATGCTCTACTAATGGGTCTAAATAAATTTCTTTGGGCTTGTGTTCCTTATAGGTAAGATCCGAATTATCAGGTTGCATTGTCTGGAAAATCTCAAATAAGAATTTAGAAGCACATAACAATAACCTGAATAATTGAGGATCCTCTAAGTCAATTAGGTTTGACTCACACAGTTGACCACAATGATAGTGATGGTCATTCTTAAGCAAATGTGTCGATTCCAATCTCCTAAAGTACTTAGGCTTAGCTTCAAAACTTAATAATTGACACATTTGAAAATCATACATTCCCACATTTGAAAGAAAAGTTTTTGGTGGGAAAACAAAGTCAATTTGGGTATCATAGCCTGGATAAACCACATCAACCAGAGGATGGGTGTCTAAAAACTGAACTTCTCCATGAAGATTTTCAAGTCCACCCCCAAACTTAGAATTTTGGGTGTCTCGAGATAGACTAGTCATATTCCTAATTTCTAAACCATTAGGTTCCTGAAAAAGGTCAATAGCTTTCTCCAAGTCATAAATAGGTGGTTCATCCTCTAAATGCATCTGATGCACACAAACTGTAGGACCTATATGTTTCATATCCTCTATGGTCAAACCTAAAGTTTCCTTATTGTCTTGAAGCACGATTTCTGGCCTACTCTCCTGGTCAAACCTAAAGTTTCCTTATTGTCTTGAAGCACGATTTCTGGCCTACTCTCCTGATCGGAAGCTATAATCACAGGAAATGTCTCAAATGGGCCTAAAAATGCATATCTAGGGTCCAACTTAGGAAGCTCTTCTAAACAAGGGATGAAGATAGTCTTGGAAACTAGTAATGGTTCTAACCTAGAATTTCATATATCATTATCTAACACATGAATAGAATCCAACAGAGCATTTACTTGTTCAATGTTGCTATCATCATCGAAATCCAGGCTAAAATGGGACAGACAACTCTCTAATGGATCTTCTGATACGTTGTTTGGTAATGACTCCTGAACTAAGGTTCCTATCATGTTAATCTCTTCAATGCACGTGTCATCTAGCTCCCAAGGTAGCTTACTAACATTAAAAATATTCAGTTCAATAGTCATATTACCAAAGGATAGATTCATGATACCATTTCGACAATTAATGATCGCATTAAATGTAGCTAAAAATGGACGACCTAAAATCACAGGCATCTGATTCTCTGGGTCAGGGACATGTTGTGTATCTAGGACTACGAAATCCACGGGATAAATAAACTTGTCAACCTCAATAAGAACATCCTCTATAACACCTCGAGGAAGTTTAACAGACCTATCAGCTAACTGCAATGTTATCTTGGTAGGTTTAAATTCACCGAGCCCTAGCTTTAAGTACACATGGTACGGAAGTAAGCTCACACTGGCTCCTAAGTCAAGAAAAGCTTTCTCTATCCTGTGTTTTCCTATCGTGCAAGCAATGGTAGGCGCACCTGGGTCTGTATACTTAGGAGTTGTGGGGTTCTGAATGATCGAACTTACATGACTAGCTAAAAAGGCTTTTTAGGGAAGCTAAGCTTTCGCTTTCTCGTACACATATCCTTAAGGGACTTAGCGTAAGAAGGAAGTTGCCTAATTGCTTCTAGTAACGGAAGGTTTATGGTAACTTTCTTAAAAACCTCCATTATGTCACTACACTAAATTTTGGGATTAGAAACAGAATGAAGCCGTTACGAATCGGGGTTGTAACGGCCGTCGCCTGTTTCAAAGAGGGTATTACATTTTTTTCGCAACGACAATGGAGCCGTTACGAATTTTGGGTTGTAACGGCGTTAGTAACAGCTGAGAGCCGTTACGAATTGACACGTGGTAACAGCTCTTACGATTTTTTTTGTAACAACGTGGTCGTAACATCTTCAAGTCGTCACTACGTGGCAAATTAGTAACATGCAGGAGCCGTTACTACGTGGCAATTTGAAACAGCTTCCAGCCGTTACGAATTTTGTAGTAACAAAAAAAAATTTACTACCAGTCAACATTGACCTGGTCAAAATTAGTCAATGATAAACAATTTTGACCAGGTCAATATTGACCAGCAGTTCATTTCCTGCCGGAAATACAAACCGGAAATCCAAATAACCTGCCTACACTTTCATTCCATTCCTCCAAATTCAACAATAGTTTCTCAATCAATTCATATTAACATTCAATCAATTCATATTAACATTCAATCAATTAACATCAAAAAAGAAAACAAATTCTTCAAGTACCAAATGGAATACATAGACCAAGTTCAGTTCATTTTCACTAAAAACACTATGGGGCTATTTGGTAACCATTATTTTAATGGATTATCAGCCCATAATCCATTGTGCAGATTATAATGGATTTTATATGCGTTTGGTAACCATTATAATAATTGCTTATTTTAATCATAATTGAAAAAATCCATTATTTCCATAAATAGGAAAAAATTGTTTTGAAAATTTATTATAATCAATTATTTTTTCTAGCAAACTCAAATTGAATTTTTTATTATTATTTTCTCTAAACTATCAAGAGAGAGGCAAAGAAACAACATAGGACTAAACAAAATCCTAGATCATTGTTCTTTTTTCTCCTTTTCGAGATCATCATTCTAAGATAATCATTTATTTGAAAAAAAATGTTTGGAAAAATTTATGTTTAAAATGATTATACCAAAATCATTTATCTATTCATGATTATCTATAATCATAAATAGATAATCATAAATTTTACCAAACAAGGCATATAAGTTCAGCTCAAATACTACATAGAAACTTACTCAAAACTTGCAGATACTTCCCAAACACTAGTTGCCAAGCATTCTTCATCAAGTTCTCCATAATCCCTGGCTTTAAGTTCATAATTCCAAACCCATACTACATGAAACAAACCAAAAATATCTATAAGTACGGCTAGGGAAAACATCATGGTAAGAAGTAAACAGTATGTGATGAGATTGGTGTCGTCTCTGAGAGACGAAGAAAATTCACTTAGAGAATAAAAACATTACCTGCTTGTGGTAACTGATTTGGCTCCATGGATGTGTTTGTAATGGAAATTGCTGAGGTTGCAATTGTAACTGGAGCTTCTGTTGTTATGGTATTAGAATCTGTTGTTGTTGTTGTTGCAGTGCAAGAATTTGTTTTTGCTCCTTGTTCAGGCACATAACACAACGTACCATTCAGAAACGTCCCAGCAACCGAGGAATCTGCAATTTCCTTTATTGGGAATCTTTGCCCAAATCGTCTTCACCCAATCCTTTAGTCAGGAAGTCGATGCAGAGGTCGCCATTCAAAAGTTCACGTGAACATAATTATTAGAGTAACATGTAAGCAAACAGACAAATGAGATATGGCAAAAAACAAATGATGTGCTGAACACTTAACAAAATTCAGTGAAACTTCTAATCCAAATGTCTGCACGAACCAGACCTTTGATGCACTAAAACCCTCAGAGATGCCCAGGTAAGGAGTGCATATCATGGCCGGCCAAGCATGTACAGGTCTACAAGGTGCAAATAGTTTTTAGAAAATCAGGTGCCAGGCAAAAGAAAGAGAAAACAAAACCATTCGTAGACACTAAAGAGACTATTCCTAATTTCAATTCAGATTAGAATACAACAAAAGAGATGTGTAGCGCTTCCTGATGCGTGTCGTAACCACAATAAATTAATCGAGATATTTCCCACTAATTAACTAGTAATATAGCGGTAGTAAGGATCGTTCCCACAGAGAGCTGTGTAATTGATATGTTATTTATATTAGCAAATCAAAATAAAACACAAAGGGGGGTTGCAATAGACTTATGGATATTGTTCCCCTTGTTCGTAGAAGGTGGCTTATGCTCAAGTTGCAATAGTCCTATGGATATTTTTGGTTACCACGCCCTTCATTGTGCCAAGGACGTTGGGATCAAATTTCGACATGATTTTGTACGTGACGTAATTGCTGACATATGTTACAAAGCTGGTATGCCTGCTCGTAAAGAAGTTTCCCTTGGTTTTTTGTCAGATGATAATAAGGATTTGCGCCCTGCAGACATCCTTGTTCATAGTTGGGAAAATGGTCAAGATGTTTGCATGGATGTTACAGGCGTTTCACCCTTTATAGGTGAAGGTATTCGTGATTTTATTCCGGGTCAAGCTATTGCAAATGCTGTTTTGCGCAAACGTACCAAATATTTAGATAAATGTGTTTCGCATGGTTATGGTTTGGGTGTTTTGGCATTTTCCACGTTGGGGGAGCTTGGTGAGGATACCTTGTGTTTTTTTAAGAGGTTGAAGAACTGTCTAGTTAGCAATGATGCTAGTAGTGGCATAGGTAAATTTCTTTTTTATAGACTAGGTGTTGCTATTCAAAAGGGTGTTGGCACCCAGCTTGTTGCTAGGTTGCCACCTAAAGTTTTGTACGATATGTAATATGTATTTTTCAGTTGAAAATAATCTTACTCGTAAAAGAATAACAAATAAAAGAAAGATGATCAAGAAGTCCTTCGCCGTTACCAAGCGATAACTAGATTAGTATACTTATCTATCTTCGTTAGAATCATTCATCACCAACCGTAGGAAAGCAGCTAGAGCAGTGCTATCCCCAAAGTTCCTTATGTAACCGGATACCGAAGCGCTCGCATATCAAGTTCTATCCAACCGAACCACCAAGTAGTAACGCACTCAATATGTAACCCAATCGGAAGCTTTAAGTTATGTGAACTTAGATTGATCCTAGTAGTTAGACTCTTAGCGCAAGGTCCACTTACTAGTGTTGTCTTCACACACGATTGCTTTACAGAATCCCTCTGCGAGGTCTCACGTTCTCTACTTGTGTAAGGATTATTCAACAATTACACGGATATCCTAACCCTTTACTAGCAATAGAATGATCAATAGAATAATCCAGCGTGCACTCCAAACAATCTAATTAATCAATCATAAACCCTGATTATAGAAAAGACAATCGATGATGATTAAAACTTCGAATAGATTTATACAACTAATAAAGCTTTACGCTTGCATAGTGAATTCATCCTATATCATAAAAAGGTTTAGTTACACATAATTGCAAAAGAATGGGTTCCCCCTAAAGGGGTAAACCCTAGGTTTTGATGTATAAGATGTGATATGAGAGGTAGAGATTGTGTCTCCAAGGTGATATATATGATTTGTCCTTGGATGTCTTCTTTTATAGTCTTCAATGCTTAGCCTTCAAGTCTCCTATCTTATAGGGTTAGGAAACCCATTAGGATCAAGTTTACTCCTTTTAGATGTCCAAAACGCGTACAAGAAGTCACTCTTGGCTTGCTACAGTCGTCACGGTCCTTAACCACGACCCCAACGACTCTAAACACCCAAAATAAGTCATATTCTCTGTATGGAATCGCTCAAGGGTCGTCATGGTAATTTTACTAAGGCCTAACGACTCTAAGTGCTGAAATTGACTCTTCTCTGCCCGAAAATCTCTGAGAGTCGTCATGATATAAATTTGGGTCGTCACTGTCTTCTTCCTTATATTTTTCAGCATATCGTTTCAGTGTAACTTCTTCGTACGAACTCGGAATGACCTCATTCTTTCGCCGTTCACTTCACAATTGAATTCTATTCAAGAAGGTGATAATAAATTCTGAATTTTGATGAGTTGAACTTGGTCTTCTAGTCATTCTTGTGTTTTCAATGTTATTTGCTCCTTTTTGTCGCACTTCTTCCACTTCTTTCGGATTTAGACACTTGGATCTTTGATAACTTCACTTTATAGCTCTTTTGCAGACCTTTTCACTCTTCTTGGGATGATTCACCTGATATAACACATAAACTATAAAATAATCATAATAACAAGTAATATGCAAGAATTATAGCTAAAACAAGTATGGAATAGACATTCTAAACATGTAAATTAAGCACTTATCAAATTCCTCCACACTTAGCTTTTTATAGTCCTAGAGCAAACTACCTAAAGTACAATAACTCCATGTCGTCGAGGATACGGATGCACTTAGCAACTGCAACATGCCTTTAAACCCTTAGGTGTCCCTAGTGGACGAGTTATAGTCTCGTGAGGGCTTACGAGAGATATACCCACAAAACCTACTCCAACTTCAAAGCGTTCCAACTTACCAAGCATCCAAAGAGCTATGAGGACATAGAGTTTATGCATGCTAGTAATAAGAAGTTGGAAATACCAAAGAACATATTCTCACTCTTAAATGTTGAGTGAGAAATAACAACACCATAATGAGAGAACGCGTGTTTGAGAGCGATCAATAAGCATTTCGCCTCAACTTCTGCCTCACTTAAAGGATTTTATGATAATTGCACTCAATAAGACTGCTTTTTAATGGGTCTCACATGTGTGCAGGTAGGAATGAAGAGAGAAATCCTACACACGTTGAATGGTGGGAAGGAAACCTTCCGAATTATTTATGGAGACTCCACAAAATCGTGGAAAATAAAGATATTTTTCTGATGATCTCTAAGAAAGGAAATCAACCACTATAGCAAGGATGGGAGTACTTACCACCTTCACATCCGATCGGTAGTGACGAAAGCACCACTCTCACAGCATCCAATAGAAACGTAGTCTTCAGCTCGTCTTCTTCATCTTCTTGGTCTTCGTTTTCGGTCTTCAACATGTATATAAAAATCTTCTCATTGTATGTTGCTTTACTTGGATATGAAATTTTGCTCTTCGTTGTATTATTGCTTGTAAACCTTAAACGTATTCAACTTTCCTTGTAGATTTTGATGTCGCTCCACTTGTTGATGATGATGGTGTTTCTATGGACCTATTGTTGGCGAGAGAGAGAATGGTGCTAACCGAAAATCAAACTACAAGAAGGTGGTTTTCATCTATAGATGTCACCCTCATGATTGAGAAAATTAGCACTCAAGAGATCACAAATAGTGCTGAAAATGGTGTGAAGTTGGGTAGCTCACCATTCTACCCGGAATTAACTTACGGTGACACACACTCAAAAGAAAGCTCTTTAGTGACCTACAAAGAATTTTTTATATGGTGCCTCGGTTGATATGAAAATAGGTAGTCTCCACTAATGATTGATCAGCAACTCTAATAATGCATTTCCCTCTGCTCCTCATTTGCCACCGGCATGATTAAATCCATTATTTAACACTATAACAAGTAAGAAATCCGAACGTAGTTCCCTAACACTTCCAAGTTCAGTTATGTCGGTCAAAATCTCTATGTAAACATACCTAGAAGTATGCTAGCGACTCTAAAATCTCTACATGTTGAAGGTTTTTATGCAAATATGTACAAAATTTTGAAAAATCTATATGCAAAATAGCTAAACACTCCCCCCACACTTAAACTTTACATTGTCCTCAATGTAATTGACTCGTCCTAAGTAAAATCAAGGTGGGAAATCCTAATATGATATGCAAAATAAGAAAAATAAAAACAAAAGGATATAAATACAAAACCAATGGGTTGCCTCCCATTCAGCGCTTAGTTTAACGTCCTCAGCCTGACCTTCTTGTTATCGTCTGTAAACCAACAATCTGAAAATCTGGTAGTCCTCCTAGAAAATAATCTGCAATTCTAATAACAACTTCACAAAAATATAAGCACAAGATATAAATATTGAAGCTATAACTTTATTGAAGTTTCCCCCACACTTAGTCCTTTCTACACTCGGAAGTGGATAGACAACATAAAATATGGGAACTTAAAAAGGTTCCTCAACTTGGTGAACCTGCACAATGCTAGAATCAAACACATCAAGTGGTGGATACTTAGAAGCAAAATAATCCTTTAAAATTTTGGAAGCACATAACTCCAATCCTAAGTGAGGTGGATCAAAAGATTTATAAATATGCAAAGGATTAGACAAACCTTCCACAATCTCTTGTATTACGGGATACTCATCATTCTTAAAGAATTGCAATGAATTATTTACCTCATTTGTATCGTTGTCCTCTATCAAACTATTTAGCCATTCTTCGTCTGCTTCAACTATAATCTCAGCATCATTATAATCCTTGGCAAGCTCGATTGGGTTTTCCACGACTTTAATCAATTTGGTTTCATTCTCAATCTCTTCAACACTTTCATCATCAGTTTCCTCTTCAAGAAAAATTTCTTCGGTGCAACTCCTAAAATATTCGATTGAATGGGTTCCCCCTAAAGGGGTAAACCCTAGGTTTTGATGTATAAGATGTGATATGAGAGGTAGAGATTGTGTCTTCAAGGTGATATATATGATTTGTCCTTGGATGTCTTCTTTTATAGTCTTCAATGCTTAGCCTTCAAGTCTCCTATATTATAGGGTTAGGAAACCCATTGGGATCAAGTTTACTCCTTTTAGATGTCCAAAACGCGTACAAGAAGTCTCAATTGGCTTGCTACAGTCGTCAAGGTCCATAACCACGACCCCAACGACTCTAAACACCCAAAATAGGTCGTACTCTCTGTCTGGAAACGCTCAAGGGTCGTCATGGTAATTTCCCTAACCCTAATGACTCTAAGTGCTGAAATTGACCCTTCTCTGCCCGAAAATCTCCGAGAGTCGTCATGGTATAAACTTGGTTCGTCACTGTCTTCTTCCTTATATTTTTCAGCAAATCGTTTCGGCCGTAACTTCTTCGTACGAACTCGGAATGACCTCATTATTTATCCGTTGACTTCGTAATTGAATTCTATTCAAGATGGTGATAACAAATTCTGAATTTGGATGAGTTGAACTTGGTCTTCTAGTCATTCTTGTGTTTTCGATGTTCTTTGCTCCTTTTCGTCGCACTTCTTCCACTTCTTTCGGATTTAGATACTTGGATCTTTGAGAACTTTACTTTATAGCGCTTTTGCAGACCTTTTCACTCTTCTTGGGATGATTCACCTTATATGACACATAAACTAGAAAATAATCATAATAACAAGTAATATGCAAGAATTATAGTGAAAACAAGTATGGAATTGACATTTTAAACATGTAAATTAAGCACTTATCACTTTCACAAGGAAGAAAACTACTGCGGAGAACTACAAAATTAAACAAGTCGATATAGTAGAACGGGCAGCTCAAAGAATTAAGTCTGCCATCTCAGATTTCACTGCAGCAACTTGGCTTAGAAGCCTGAACTAACTTGATGACATTAGAAGGGCAAGCAGACATCCAAATAAGCTCATAAGGTTAAGGACAAAAGACACACGGACTAGAATACCTTGGGAACCTTGTCCAGGCTTTTTCTAACCAACGCTTCATAGAGACAACTTTTCTTTTGGTAACTTTGACATGGGTTTCATTTCTAGCCTACCCCAACTTGTTTAAGTCTAACGGATTGGTTGTTGTTGTTGCTTCATAGAGCAGATTTTGAAACTAGAACTCCACCATGTGAGCACTGAATTGATGTGTTTTCAAGAACGCTACAAGGGATAGCAAGAAAACCGTCCATTTCTCAGTTCCTTGTCAAGGACGCTAAACTGTAGAGTAATCACTCAAAAGACTCAACGAATATAATAAAAAAAGAAAGTGAAATCTAGGATAGGGTAACACCTAAAAGGTTAGAACTTATTGGGATAGCTACTCGGATGGAAATCTCCATTCAGTAAGTTATTCAAATCAAAATCCCATTAACAGCATCTAGAACTGCGACTTTCACAGATACCTACTCTTAAATTTTTAGAAGACCAATTCCTTGGTAAAGAAGATAGAAAAATAAACGTTCTTCAATCGTTTGCTAGTTCACAAGTATACATAACTGCGGTAATGGCTTCTAGATGTGTTCTATTTTTGTATGATTTTAGTGTGCCAGATTAAATACCAATCACATTTGCAAATCATGATTGTCGAAGCATAACTCTCAAGAGTGGTGAGAAGATATTAACAGAATAGAGTAAATCACAAGAAGACACTTACACATGGTACGGAAGTAAGTTCACACTGGCTCCTAAGTCAAGTAAAGCTTTCTTTACCCTGTGTTTTCCTATCGTGCAAGCAATGGTAGGCGCACCTGGGTCTTTTACTTAGGAGTTGTGGGGTTCTGAATGATCGAACTTACATGACTAGCTAAAAAGGCTTTTTTAGGGACGCTAAGCTTTCGCTTTATCGTACACATATCCTTAAGGAACTTAGCGTAAGAAGGAAGTTTCCTAATTGCTTCTAGTAATGGAAGGTTTATGGTAACTTTCTTAAAAACCTCTATTATGTCATTAAAGTTGGATTCACTCTTTGTTGGTACTAATAGCTATGGAAATGGAGATCTAGGCATAAAATAGGGCCTCTCAGGAACCGAATTGGCATCATCAGAAACTTTATCAGTCTCCTCAGCTATGGATGGTTCTGAGGGGTTAACTACAGTATGCTCACTATCGGGCATGGTTACCATATTGTCTACAACTCTACCACTCCTAAGGGTTCTAATAGCATTCAATTGATGTGGTGATTTTGCACCTAATTCATGAACTCCTCTAGGGTTAGGTTGTGTTTGACTAGGGAACATACCTTTTTCTCTCAAAGACTCATTTATCAAACTAACCTGGGATTTTAACTCGGAAATAGCCTGAGAGTTAGCATGTCCTATATTTTTACTTTCTTCTATGTTTTGTGAAAGCAATTGGTGAATCTTTTCAGTTCTTCGAATAAACGAAGCTAGAGTTTCTTCTAAGCTCATGACCTTTTTATCTGGAGGGTTATGAAATTGTGTTGGTCCTGAAAGATTCTTAGCATAACCAAAACCTAGGGGAGCATTATAATTACTAAATTGACCCTGATTCTGGCCCTTAGACCATGAAAGGTTCGGATGTTTTCTCCAACCAGGATTGTAGGTTTCCGAATATGGATCAAACTTTTGACGGTTATCGAATCTAGTGTTATTATAGAGAGCATTGGCTTGCTCTTCAATAGTCTGGCCTTCCCAAAAAGGCTCCATTCTACCACTAGTATGACCCAATTCTAGAGCTTCTAACCTTTTTGCTATAGCAGTAATTTTGGCATCTGATTCAAAGCTTCCTTCTATTCTATTAACGTTTCCTATGCCTAGAAGAATTGTTTTCTGGAGTTCCCTATTATTTTCCCATTGCTGGGTTTTCTCAACAATTTCATTCAAAAATTCCATTTCCGCATCAACAGTTTGGTTTTCAAACCCACCAGTGCTTAGAGACTCAACCATGGTTGTTGTCGAATAATCTAAACCCTCATAAAGGATCTGAACTAGCCTAACCTTTTCTAAACCATGATGAGGACACTAGGGTAGTAAATCATTGAACCTTTCCAAATACCTATATAACGATTCTCCCTCTTGTTGTGAAAATGTGCAGATTTGCGACCTAATAGACGATGTTTTATGCCTAGGGAAAAACTTATTGAAAAAGGCAGATGTAAGTTGTTCATAGGTTTCAATTGACTCGGAAGTCAAACTATACAACCAAGATTTGGCTTTATCTCTCAGGGAAAAGGGGAATAACCTAAGTTTCAAAGCATCATCATCTAAGCCTCTAATTCTTAGGGTACTACAAATTTCCTCAAAATCCCTAACATGGAAATAGGAGTTTTAATTTTCTTTCCCTAAAAAGATTGGGAGCATCTGTAAGGTCCCAGGTTCAGTTCATAGGTTTCCTCCATTTCAGCTAACTTGATACACGAAGGACGAATGATCCTAGTAGGATTTAGCAAAGTTTTCAAAGTTGCCATTTTTGGCACTATTGGAGTAGTAGGGATCCTTTCCTCACTAAAATCAGGACGTTCAAAAACAGGACTCTCTAGATTAATGTAATCAAGTTTCTTGTTTCCTAAAATAGAACTTTTAGGATTTTCACGCATAAACCGATCTAGAGTGTCTCTCCTACGTTCCGGCATACAAGAATTCAACAAAAATATGTGCACATGCAAATGTTGGGCTCATTATTTTAGGTAAGCTTGGGTTACCATAACAGAATATAACTTAAGAGGTACGAGGCTGAGGTTTGTGGACTTTCAGCTGGTGATTCCCATAAGGCCCAAGTCACGGGTTCAGCTTACTAATCCACGAGTTTTCCTAAACTCGGTATTATGAAGAGGATGCAATTGGTGTGTGCACGTGTTTTTTTTAAATAAATAAAAATACTAAAAATAAATAAGGAAACTATTAAGAAAAAATAAAAGTCCTTAAAAATAAAATTTTCAGTTTATCCCTTTTTTGTAAGGCAAGTTCAACTTTCCACGCTCTGCTTCAAGCCAATCCTGCACAGCAATTTTTTTTTACCAAAGACGTAAAATAGAACAAAAACATAAAAAAAAAACCCTAAATCTAACTACAAGTCCGCGTCGGTGGCACCAAAAATTGATGTGGTTGTAGATAACGATAAAAAGGAGATTCGTTTCTCGAACTTGTGAAGATTCGATTTTAGACTCAAAATTCTAATCTTAAAATTGCAAATTAAATTAAAGTTGATACCAAGGTTGTTGAAAACACTGAGACTAGGATTCCACTATTTTCCAATTTTTATGTGATTCAATATTAATGATTATCATGCAATTCATATGTTCAATTGATTCTAAAATATTGCCAATAGTAGATTTTCAAAATACTAGTTGTTAATCTCAAGCATGGAACATCAAGAGCCCTAAGCTAAGCATGCATCATCAAGTGAAAACACAACGAGTTAACAAAAATCATTATTTCAATTTTGATTAAATGCAAAGAATCATAAAAAGAATTGCAGAAATTAATTAAATAGGTATTACCACATATTTGTTGTAAAATAGCTTCCTCTGTCGCCTCAGCAATGGGGTTTAGCTTCTCATATTATTCACATGCCCAAAATAGGTGTTCATAGTTCCAAAGTTGATAAAAAGAATGAAAAACAAGAAAAGAGACTGTTTGCAACGTTGTAATGAAATTACAAACCAGTCGTTATTAACTGTTATAGAGAAAACGACAAAAGCTTACTGTCACAGAAACGACAGTACTTTGAATGAATAGGTGACGTTTTTCTGCGACTCTCCTTGTCTGTCTTCTGTTCTTCTTCTTCTTCGTAGCAGCAGTTAGGTTTTCTTCTTCTGAATTTTTCCCCCGACCCTCTGCAGTCTTCCTAACCCCTATGAAACTACCCCAAAGCCTCCTTAGGTCTCGATAGCCTCCTCTGACTCCCCCCAGCCTTTATATACGCAGCAGGTTCATTAAATCTCCAAAAATACCTCCCTTTTCTTTCTTGCCAAGCCACAGGATTTCTTCCCTCTTTTATCACTTCTACGCGTCTGTTGGTTGTATTATTTCCCAAAAATCTATCCACTTTTGATAGAATCAAATCAACATGGACGATATCTTCCCCTGAATAACACGTAACTTCCCATAATACAAAAATTCTGAGAATGTTGTACGTTCCCTGTTTTACCGAGATTACGTGCAATCTTCCATTTTTTACGTTTACAAATCTTTTAACATCCCTGTGGTGTCCTAACAGGCCTAGATAAACCCAAATTCGTGAAGAAATCGATCAAAATGCGTCCAAATTGTCTCCATAAAGTTACGGAGATGGCTGCACTTTACTTTCTCTGTTTAGCCTCAAACGATGACCTAGCCAAGGTTGATCGAATCCAACACCCATACATTCCCAGTCCATCTTAATTAAGTACAGTCCAGTGAAATTTTGCGACTGAATCTCTTTCAAAACTGCCCAAAAATCAAACCCTAAAATTGACCTCCCTGCAAAATTCTTCCCGCCATTTTTCAAAATTCAAAAGGTAGGGGATGACCCCCCCTTATCCTATTCCAGTGTGCCAATAGTAGTTGCTCTTGGGTATCCAACTGATGGGTGCCTTTAGCAATTCCTCTTGGGTGCCTTTGGCGATTTTCTGGGGTGTAAATAACATTTTTCTGGGGCGTCTCCAACATACTTCCAGGGTGCCTTTAACATGTGCTCTGGGTGCCTGTAGTAATTTCTCCTGGGGGGGTGCAAATACCACTTTTCGAGCAACTTTCTCCACAAAAGCTTATTTCTCCAAAAACACCTATAAAGACATAAAAAGCCAAATAAGTACAAAATCGAGCACTACCAATATATACAATTGAGATAAAAATAGACACATAAATGCGTCTATCACTCGACATAAGAAAATCTTACGGAGTGTGTAACGCAGTAATAACACAAAAGTGTGATTACAAGTAGATTGATACTGCGAGAAAATTCTTAAAGAGTTTGTTCTATTTTTAGTTTATAAAAATGTAATAGATTTAACTTCTAAGCATATATGAAATATCAGCTCGATTCAAGAACGTAACGACACATATATTTCATAAGACTTTTGCAATAATTAAAGCAATAATGATTACATACTGCAAGTTCATCTTCCAAAAACTCTAGAATTTAAATAAGTAAAATCTAAAAACAAGCAAGATCAAAATCGTTGGAAATAGCTTGTGTAATCACAATTTATGTTATACCAAACCCTAGTAATCCTTCTCAAAAGCAAGAATAAATTCTCACAAGAAGTTTACTAGAAAACAAAGTAAGAAGAACAATAATTCATATGTAATCTGCGACTTGTGTTTTGATAGAACCAAGATCATCATATGCTTTTCCCAGTTCCGAATTAAGAAGCTTGAGACCCCTTTTTGTGGCAGACAATTGTTCGAACACAACTTTAATATCACTCATAATGTTTTCGACCAAATCATGGGACATATGACCGGTCTTGACCCTGTATGTTCTTGAGCAAAGTAACAGGACATGGTGACAGGATTATCGTAAAACTCAACAATTTCTGTGGAATCATCATCCACCATCTTCTTGTTATCTTCCTTTGTGATATTTGAAATCTTAGAAGCATCCATGGTTTGTGAACGTTTGCGAGTTATTCCAACACTTTGTATATAATAGAAGGTAGACATACCTTGAATATATGTACAGTTTCTAGGTTAAGGAAACTGAGGGAAGAGAGATCCTTTCTAGAATCTTCTGAAGAGGTTTTGACTCATTACTTTCATAGGTTCGGGCCAGCTTTGGAACTCACATGCATATGGGTCTGCGAGCACAAGAATTATGACTGGACTCATTTAAGTAGATAAATATAATCAACCTTGTTCTTAGCTCAATAGATAGTAATCTAGAGCGCAAGAGGTAGTTGAGATTTCCATTAGGATATATGACATAACCAAAGATGAAGCCCTTTATGGTGAAATTAAAAACTAAAAATAAGGTACACAATACAAAATACATCATGTGTCAAGAAGGAGTTTGTTACCATTTGTAAGGACCTGTCTTACAAATTAGCACAAAAACGATGGTGAATCTCTAAGGATAGAGATTGGAAGGGGAAGAACATAATAATTGAGAGAGAAGAAAAATTTACTGATTAATTTTTCATGTCCTCCTCTCAGCCACAGAAGGGGAGTAAGAGGATAACACAAAACACAAATTGTGCGACTCATACGATTACAACTAAGTTAACATCCACACAACAAAAGGAAGAGTGAATACTACCGGTGCCAATTTCAACTTGGACATCCCTTAACAACAGTCTAAAGAAAATAAAAAAAACTTGGGTCCTGACAAATACCCTCTACTCTTCCAAATCCTTAACCTCAAGGATTAACTTTGGAAACTGATGTGACATGAAATCCTTGTCCTCCTATGTAGCATCTTGAACGAATAAATACTCCCACTGTACTAACACCTGAGTAATACTCTGTCTATTCTTATTGACTTGCCTGCTGGCTAGAATCTTCAAGGGAGTAATCTTCATCTCCTTGTCCTTATTTAGATTTGGCAGTATAGTTTGGGTAGCATTCCATTTCCTAGCTTGGCTTTCAGTTGAGAGACATGAAATGTGGGATGTATCTTGGACTCAGGGGGAAGTTGTAGCTTGTAGTCCACCTTCTCAATTCTTTCTAACACTCTGTAAGGACCAAAGAACTTAGCTGCCAGCTTCAGATTTCTCCTCAGCTGTAATGATGTCTGCCTTTAGGGATGCAATCTTAAATATACCTAGTCCCCTACCTTTAACTCTCTCTCAGTTCTCTTCTTATCAGCTTAGTGTTTAATTCGAACACCCTTTAGTACTTGTCCCATGACCTGCCTCTGCTACAAATAATCATCTGCCTCTAGACTAACCCCGAGCATAGGATGAAGTTACACCAAATTGTGGAGGTGCATATCCATACAAGACTTCAAATTGTGTTAACTTAAGACTAGTATGGAAGTTGGTGTTGAACCACCACTCATCCAGTGATAACCATGACATCCACTTACTAGGTTTGTAACTGGTCATACATCTCAAATAAGTCTCAAGGCATGCATTCACCCTCTCAGTCTGTCCATCTATCTGAGGGTGATAAGCAGTACTTTGATGCAGGGAGGTACCCATTCTTGATAAAAAGGCATTACCAGAAATTGCTCAAAAATATACCATCTCTATCAGACACTATGGTTTTGGGTAGTCCTTGTAATTTAATGACTGGGTCTAGTATTACCTTAGCCATTGATGCTGTTGTGTAAGGATGGCTGAGTGCTAAGAAATGGTTGTACTTGGTATATCTATCCACCACTACCAGGATGACCTCCCTCCCTTTATATTTTGGTAGACCATAAATAAAATCCATGTTAATGTCAGTCAGGCTTGTTCAGGTACAAGTAGAGTCTGTAAAAGTCCAGCTGGAAGAGTAGTAAATCCCTTATAATGTTGACATACATCATATTCTTGTACGAACTGGGTTATACAAAGCTGCATTCCCTTACAATAGAAATAAAGCTTTTCCTTCTGGTAACTAGCTCTAGAGCCTGAATGTCCCCTCACTGAGGAAGCATGTACAAACTGTCATAACCTTGTATCTCAGCCTTCCATAACTTCCAATGTAAATTCTGCCTTTGTATATAATGATTCCAGTGAAAACTCCTCAGAATTATTATTTCCCAATATCAGTTGTGGAAGTAACTCTTGTGCTACAACATCTTCTAAGTAACTCTCTTGCACTTCATTCAACCAAGCTAGCTGTAATTGAGAAATAACATTGCATGATGCATCTTTTGGAAGTTGCATTCTAGATAGTGCATCTGCTACCTTGATGTCACATCCCTTTTTATACTTCAGTTCATAATTGTATCCTAGCATTTTAGCTCACCGCTTTTGTTGTAGAAGTGAATGGACCCTCTGCTCAAAGAAGTATTTGATTCTTTGGTGATCAGTGTAGATGGTGAATTTGTTGTTCATTAAGTAGTTTATCCATTTGTTAACAACCATGACTATAGCCATCATCTCCTTCTCATAAACTGACATTGCCAAATCTGGTACCCAATCCCTTGTTGTAGAATGCAATTGGTCTCTTTTCTTGCATCAACACAGCTCCCACTCCCAAGTCACAAGCATATGTAGCAAGATCAAATGTTTTCCTAAAATCAGGCAAAATGAGTACTGGTGTATTAGTCATAGCTTCCTTAAGTAGCTCAAAATCCTTGATATCATCTGAATTCCACTGGAAGTTGTTCTTCTTCAATGGCTCTGTAAGAGGTTTAGAAATAAGACCATAGTTTTGTACAAATTTTCTGTAGTACCTAGTTAGACCTAAAAATCCTTTTAACTCCTTCAAGGTCTTAGGAACTGGCCAGTTCTTTATGCATTCCACCTTAGATGGGTCAGCAACAACACCATCACCACTGATAATATGACCTAAGTATTCAAATGAGGTCTGACCAAAAGAACACTTGCTCATCTTAGCAAACAGATTATGCTCTTTGAGTAATTCCAGAGTGATCTCCAAGTGTTGAGCATGAGTCTCCATGTCAGGTCTGTAAATTAGGATGTCATCAAAGAAAACCAATATAAATTTCCTCAAATGTGGTTTTAAAACATCATTCATTAGTGCTAGGAAACTAGATGTGGCATTGGTTAACCCAAATGACATAAACAAAAACTCATAATGCCCTTGGTGAGTCTTAAATGCTGTCTTCTGAGTGTCTGAAGGATACACCTTTATTTGGTGGTAACCAGATCTCAAGTCAATCTTGGTGAAGACCTTGGACCCATGTAATTCATCAAGTAACTCCTCTACCATTGGAATTGGATATTTATACTTAATGGTGAGCTCATTCAACTTTCTTTAATCCACACAAAATCTCCAACTTCCATCATTCTTCTTAACTAGCAAAATTGGAGATGAGAAGGGACTGTGACTAGGCATGATAATTCCAGACTTGAGCATTTCTTTTACTAACTGTTCCACAACCTCTTTTTAAGGAATTATGTAGGGTCTTTGGTTTGGAGGTGTAGAGAGTAGTTTTAAGGGTATGTGATTATCATGAGATCTCTTTGGAGGTAGGCTAGTAGGTTCTTGAAAGACTGAGTTGTAAAATTTCAAAATGGGTTGCAGAGGTTCTGGGGTATTGGCCTGCACTTTAATGGCTGTAATGGAGAAAAGGTGCTCCATGAGTCCAGGTTTGTTCTTCTTGAAAATTTTTTGGCATTTTTTTGTTGACATCATAGCTACTTTTGGAGTGTCTGCACGTCCTTTCAGCTTAACCTCCTCATTTCCTTTATTGAAGGATATAGTCATCTCCTTGAAATCAAAATTGACAGGACTGATTCCTTTCATCCAGTCCACACCTAATACCATATCACATCCTCCCAAAGCCAATATCCTGGCATCACATTGAAATTTATGCCCTTGCAAGCTCCATTAAAACTTGGGACATCTAGCATAACTAATGAGCTTGTTTCCATCTGCCGCAGCTACATGTAAAGCTGTTGTTGGCTCTATATAAGCACCACTATATTTAGCTATCTCAAGGTCCAAAAAAGTGTGTGTACTTCCACTATCCACTAATATGGTCATGGGTCTGTTGTTTCTAGTCATGCCTTGTATCCTTATAGTGTTGTGGGACATGTTACCTGACAGGGCATGCAGAAAGATCTCAACCTCCTCCTCCAACTCCTGAATTACTAGAGAGCTGACTGGTGATGCTTCTTCTGATGTACATTGTTCTTCATCATCTCCCACTAATATAAAAAACTGCTGTCTGATGCACTTATGTCCATTAGTATACACTTTATCACAGTTATAACATAAGCCTTTGTCACGCCTAAACCTCATTTCATCATAAGTGAGTTTCCTAATGGGTGGTAATCTTGGACTAGTGAAACCCCTTGGAGAGGCAGGGCTTGTCTTTGGAGATGTCATAAAACTCTCGTTGTTGCTGTGGCTTGGAATGGAGGTAGGTGGAAGTTTATGGATAACCTTGGCATTCTTAATAGTTTTCTCTAATATAGCCTCTTGCATCCTAGCTAAATACATTACCTGTTTCAGACTAGTTGGTGATATTTGTACTGTAAGCCTCAAATCCTTCTTCAGCCCACTAACAAAACTAAAAGTGAAGTAATCTTCGGTTAGATGTTTGTTCTTAGCAAGTATGAGAGCCTTTAGCTCTTCAAACAATTCCTGATATTCAATTACAGTTCCTTCCTGACTTAACTTATTGAATTACCCTACCATGTCATCATGATCAAAAACAAACTCTTCCGATAATATGACATCTCTGCCCTCTTGATAGTCTTGAAACTATACATCTTCCCTTCCATCTAAGTATAGTAAATCTAACATGACTTTTCATTCTTCATCCATAATATGTAATTGGAAAAAAATTCTACACTTGAGAATCCAAGATCTAGGGTTATTACCATCAAACCTAGGAAACTCAATTTTAGGCTTATGGCGATAAGTAAGCTGATTAAAGATTTGATGGTTACCTTGACCATTGCTACCCTCTCCTTCCTTGTTTCATGAGTTAGATCCATTAGGTGTCTGTAACAATCCATCGCCATTTTAAGTCTGTTAATGATTCTATCTTCCATGGACTGCATCTCAATATTTAACGAGTTTGAAATGTTACCCTGGGCTTCATCAAACTTCTTCACAATTTTTTCATGACTCTTCATCAGAGTGTTGAACTTCTTGTGAAGATCATCGAGGTATTTCTAGTTAACCATGGTTTACAGATCCAACGGATCGACCGCTCTTGATACCAAGTGTAAGGACCTTCCTAAAAAATTAGCACAAAAACGATGGTGAATCTCTAAGGATAGAGATTGGAAGGGGAAGAACAAAATAATTGAGAGAGAAGATAACTTTACTGATTAATTTTTCATGTCCTTCTCTCAGCCATAGAAGGGGAATAAGAGGATAACATAAAACACAACTTGTGTGACTCACACGATAACAACTAAGTTAACATCCACATAACAAAACGAAGAGTAAATACTATCGGGTGCCAATATAAACTTGGACAACCCTTAACAACAGTTTAAAGATATAAAATGAACTTGGGTCCTGACACCATTCTTGAACATATTGTTCTTCCTCCTTTTCATGCTCTAGGAAGAGGCACAATTTACCAAAATCAAGTTATGTTATGGTAGGCATTCGTCAAATTCCCATCATGAATAACAAAATTCTTTGGTAAGATTCAAAGATTTGTACCTGTTATGTCTTTAGCACAGTTTATATTACTAAGGGAAAAGGATGTAAAATTCTTACCTGTATACAGCCTTCTCCTTGCCTTCCTAATGACTTTGAATTGGCTAATCTATTTTCTGAGCTCAAAAATCGTATGATCAACCTTTGTCTAAAGATTAAAAAATGTGTGGTTATGTGTTTCTGGGACAGATTTCTTCGTTATCCTCTTCTTCCCATTATTCTCTTCAAGATTTCTTGAGGGTAAATTGGAATGATCATTCTTGTGCAAGTTAGTCTTTATCCAATTGGGAGCATTGGATATTGTATTTGTATTTACAAATTTAACCTTTTGATAATCATTACAATTGTGAAAAAGCTTTATATGACGTTTATAGGCAAGTTTAGGTTTATCACAGCAGTGATTCCCTTGCCTAAGGGTTGGACGTTGACCACCAGTAATGTCAAAAGTATTAGTCTTAACATATGATCTGGGTTTGATCACTTCTTGTGATGCCTAAATAAGAACATCATGAATTTTTTCATTCCTTATGCTAAAACGACATTCCTTTTGCAGGTGACCATTTTTCCCGCAATAATATCAAAGATAAAGAGGGTTATTACCTAGGTTCGTGTGTGTTGATTTTGGAGGTTGATATAATTTTCTCTTCCGAACTTTAACTGCAAATGTAGGTATTTCACTTTTGCCATCAGTGGAAACCTTTGGTTGAGAGGAAGTACTTGAAAAAGTGGGGGTACAACAACCTCACCCAATATTTCACTTAGCAATCTGTATGGACTAACTCCATTATACTTTTAAGAGAATCAACTAGACAGTCAGACTTAATCTTAATGAAAAGTATATCAAAGAGTTATATCTCAATTTCTCGATTCAATCCTTACTCAAACAAATAGAAATCTGCGAGCCTGATTGAATATAAGAGAAATACTTGAACGGTACCAATGATCAATGTTCAAGGATCAATCAATTTAAATCAACAACCAAAGGTTGGACTTACCAGTTGATCGATACAACGCAAATCCTGTGATATTTCAATTATATAAATAAATATAATGCGGAAAAGAAATAACACAGACACCAGAAGTTTTGTTAGCGAGGAAACCGCAAATGCAGAAAAACCCCGGGACCTAGTCCAGATTGAACACACATTGTATTAAGCCGCTACAGACACTAGACTACTATAAACTAACTTCGGTCTGGACTGTAGTTGAACCCCAATAAATCTCACACTGATCCAAGGTACAGTTGCGCTCCTTACGTCTCTGATCCCAGCAGGATACTACGCACTTGATTCCCATAGCTGATCTCACCCACAACTAAGAGTTGCTACGACCCAAAGGCGAAGACTTTAATAAACAAATTTGTCTCACACAGAAAAGTATACAGGAATAGATAAATCTGTCTCCCACAGAAATACCTACGAGTTTTGTTCCGTATTTTGATAAATCAAGGTAAACAGGAACCAATCGATAACCCATACTTATATTCCCGAAGAACAACCTAGAATTATCAATCACCTCACAATAATCTTAATCGACTAGCGAAACAAGATATTGCGGAATCAATAACGATGAGACGAAGATGTTTGTGACTTCTTTTCTATCTTTCCTATCGGAAATCAATCTCAAGCCAACCTTACGATTGTACTCAAATACGATAGAAACAACAAGATTAGATCACGCAACTGCAAAGAAAATAGTTAGGTATGGCTTCACAATCCCAATGAAGTCTTCAAGTCGTTAACCTACAGGGTCTCGATAGAAACCTAAGGTTAAAGGAGAATCAACTCTAGCTTATACAACTAGTATCACACAGGAGGTGTGGGGATTAGGTTTCCCAGTTGCTAGAGTTCTCCTTTATATAGTCTCCAAATCAGGGTTTGCAATCTAAGTTACTTTGGTAACAAAGCATTCAATATTCACCGTTAGATGAAAACCTGATTAGATTCAAGCTAATATCTTTCAACTGTTAGATTGAACTTAGCTTGTCATACACAAATGAAATGCACATTCATTTAGGTTTGTGTAACCGTACCTAAACGTGTACACCTAGTTGGTTCAACAGTAGTTAACCAATGGTTAACCATATGCGCACTTTCATATCAACCTTATTCATCTTCACCATAACTAGTTCAAGTGACTCAAATGAACTAGTTATTTTATTTTATTTTGCTGAATCACCAATTTTTTATTAAAACAAAAGACTAAATAGTTTTACAAGAAAGAAAAGAAAAAAGAAACAACTCAGGCAATTACTTACAGATTAACTAGCAATTTAGCAAAATCTATAATATTTTCTTTTGGGAATCTCTATTTGAATGAGATAAGCTGGATTTCCATTGTGATGTTCAATTTCTCCCAGCTGCAGACTTACTCCCTTCTTGGCCAAACTATCAGCAGAGAAATTGATTTATATGTAACAATGTTCATAGTGAATTTGAGAAATTAAAGCTTTAGCTCTGAGCCATCTTGATCTTAAACACCATGGAATTGCACCTTTCTGAAAGTCTTCTACCACTGTCTTTGAATCTGATCTTATGATAATTTTATCACAATGCAAAGCTACTGCCCATTCAATAGACCAAATAACTACCAGAGATTCAGCTATATAATTTGAAGCTATCCCCATTCCACCTGAAATAGTCCCTATGACTCTGCATTCACAATCTCTTGCTATTATTCCAAAGCCTGCCAACCTAGGATTACCTGCTGCAGCACCATCACAGCAAAACAACACAAAATCTTTTGGTGGACTCAGCCAAACACATTCTCTAATGGTTGTAAACTTAATTCTTCTTTGAGCCAGCTGGAAGGCATCTAGAATTTTTGAATAATACTCATGGCTCCATCTGGTTCCTTTCATTCTATATCCTCCATAATGGACTAAGTGTGCAATTCTACATTTGAAGACATTTTCATTTGGCTGTACATTTTCAAAAAAGATTATATTCTTAAGAAACCACAGTTCTCTCATAGTAGAGAAAGCTGTTGTCAGCCAAATTTCTTTGACAATGGGACTTTGATCTTTTGCACACTGAATGATATTATCAAAAGATGAAGGGATTGGGAAGTTGAAAATGTTACCTAACCATTGCAAGATTTTCAAGCTGAAACTGCAGAACCACAAGAGATGAAGCATGCTATCTTGATCTTGTTGGCAAACACAACACATAAAAACCATGGAGTAGCCCTGAGAAATTCTTTTTGGATCATCAATAAAAATCCCCTGCTGTATCTTCCAAACATTGCTTGAAATACCAGGGTGAAGAAAGGACTTCCATATATGAGAGGGCCAATGAATTTTGGGTTCTTTATGTCTGACTTTATTTACTGCTGCTGCTGTTGAGAAGTCCCCCTTCATGTCACCTCTCCAAATAATATTGTCTTGATCACCACTTATTGCAGGCAAAGGCAAATGAATGAATTGATATAGCTCAGTGGGAACCTGCCATTCACCATGTTGAATCAAGTTTTTTGAACATTCATGTGCATGTTATCTTTAACATAGTCAGTAAAGCCAATTTTTTCTATTATAGGACTTTCACCGGTCCAAATATCAAACCAAACTGAAATGTGCTCTCTATTACCAACAATCCATATGACATCATTTTTTAAGAGACTGCCAAGCCCATTTTAAGCCAGACCACACTGAGAATAATTTCCATTGAGATATCCATTGCCCATGCTTATCTTTGAATTTGGCTGTAAAAAACAGTGACCATTCTTCCTTAGAAGTTAAAAGCTTCCACATCATTTTCATTAATAGAGCTTTATTCACATATGTTAGCCTTCTGATACCCAAACCTCCTTTATTAAAGGGAGTACATACTTTTCTCCAAGAAATAGTTTTGAATTTTCTTATTTCTGCATAACCTGACCAAAGGAAATTTCTCATAATCTTTTCACATTCCTTAATAACTGAATTTGGCCATCTATAGATAGCCATATTGTATATAGGAATACTGCTTAGCACATGCTTAATCAAGATTAACCTGTCATGGAAGGATAGTAGCTTTCCTTTCCAAACAGCCAAATATTCTTGTATCATTTCAACCATTGGCCATACAGTTGCAGATTTGATTCTTATGACTCCCAAGTATTTATCTGGGAAAGATGTCAATTCCATTTGTAAAAAAATTGATATCTGATGTTTCCTGGCAACAGAACATCCATCAACAAAACTTTTGCTTTTAACCTTATTAATGATTTGTCCAGAACACCTTTGATAATCATCTAACAGCTTCATGAGATTTTCTAGACTTCTTTTTGAGCCATTACTGAAAATAAAGATATCATCAGCAAAAAGTAGATGTGTAGGAGCAATACCATTTCTTATCACCATTGACTGTAGCTTGCCTGTCTCTACAAGTTTTTTTAATCCTTTACTTAAGACCTCCTCCATTAAGACAGATAAAATGGGAGATAATGGATCACCTTGCTTGAGCCTTCTATGCATAGAAAGGAAGCCATTTGGTCCACTATTGACCATAATGGGTATTTTGGCAGAAGACAAGAGCACCTGTAACCAGTTACACCAAGCTACAGAGAAACCATATTTTTGAAGGACTTTAAAAAGAAACACCCAACTAACTGAATCATATGCCTGAGAAATATCAAGTTTCAAGCTCAAATTACCACCCCTTCTTTTCTTCTTCATCTAATTTACTAATTCAGAAGCTAACAGTATCTATTCATGAATGTTTCGGCCTTTAATATATGCAACTTGTTGAGGAGAAACTAACTTTTTCATAAGACTAGCCATTCTTAGTGAAATAATTTTTGTGAAAACCTTAAAACTAAAATTACTGAGACCTATAGTTCTAAATTGATTGGCCTTTTTTACACCTTGAATTTTAGGAATTAAGGTTAAGAAGTTAGAATTTAAACCTTTAGGTATATATTTCCTTCTTCAACAGTATTGCACAGCCTTGATGAAATCCTGTTGAATAATCTCCCAACATGCTTTGTAAAACATTCCTGAGAAACTGTCTGGTCCAGGTGCACTGTCTCCATCCATTGCAAATACTGTTGCTTTTATTTCATCAGCTTCTGGAATGACTTCAAGCATAAATTGATCAGATTCAGTTATAACAGTAGGTATAGCATCAAGAATAGTTTCATTAACTTCAACTTCTTGAGTTTGAAATCTGTTTTCAAAAAACTCCACTAATGTATCAGCAATTCGCTTGTGATTAGATATCATATTTCCATTTTTATCTTCCAATTCACATATAGCATTTCTTGTTTGTCTGATTTTGACATTGGAATGGAAGAAATTTGTATTTGCCGAACCCTCCATGACCCACTTGATTCTAGATTTTTGTTTCATCACTGTGTTGTATTGGGTTTCTCTTGAGTTAAATTCATTCTGAGCAGTAACCAAATCATGCAGAGCTTGTTTATCATGAGGATTGGCATCTGAGATTATCATTTTTTCCTTAACATTTTTTTTTTTGCTTCTTGAATTTTAACCTTTACATCACCAAAAACCTTCCAATTCCATTCTTTAAGAATGTGTTTGAGATTCTTAAGCTTTGTCATGAAAATATAAGGAGCATCACCATGAATTTGTTCTGCCCAACTATCTTGCACCACTTTCATGAATGTAGGATGATCCAGCCACATTTTTTGAAATCTGAGAGGTACATTTTTTGGCTTTGGAACACTTGCACAGCCACCTAACAATGGTGAATGACCTGAAGCAATTCTGAGACCCACTTTGTATCCCCAATCACTAAACTTTTGCAACCACTACATATTATAAACAACTCTATCAAGGTTACAAAGGATTATTTGACTGCCTTGCTGACAGTTGGACCAAGAAAAATTCAAACCAATCTTAGGAGTTTGTACTAGTTCACAAGTATTAAGACAATCATTAAAATCTATCATTGATCTCCTTGAAGGTGATCTCCCTCCCACTTTTTCTTCCATAGATAATATTGCATTAAAGTCACCTAAGATAGCCCAAGGCTTTTTGAGTTCACTTATAAGTTGCATTTCAGATCATAAGTATCTTCTCTGAACCACATTGACATGAACATGCACACCTAACACCAGTACATCACCTAAAGCCACTGTGATCATCTGACTTGAAATAGAAACAACAGAAGGAGCAGTAATTGATCTACTCCAGAATAACCATATATTACTTTTGTGATTGTTAGCTTCATTATGAATTACCATGTATTGCATTCCTGGTAAATTTAGTTTACTACAAAAAGAAAAAGAACACTTGATTTTTGGTTCAGCAATCAAAACTAGAGTTGGACTAAATTGATTAGATCTCACAGAAGTATACAAGAAACAATCGAAACAAAAATGATTTTGATTCACTCGAATCAATTCATGAACATTATAGCCACGGTTTGCAAATATGCATTCCTTAATTTATAAATGTCTTAGTTCACGAATAAGCCGTTTTTTAGAAAATAACCCACTTAAGTACGCATACGGGTACGCATACTTAAGTACCCGGACTGAGCTTGTTTTCAGTTCACAAACTCCAACAGAAATTCACGGGATGTGAACTTCCGACAGTACGCGTACAGGTACGCAGACTTAGCTCCGGTTATCCTAAACATCAAAGTACGCATACTTTGGTTCAAGGATTATGGACTTACACAAGTATGAGTTCACATACAATGTTTATATCCATTCAAGGTTATATATTTTCAATCATTGAAACATTCTTAGAGGATGTTATATATAGTGGTTATTCACACTATTTTTCATCAAAGCAATTTTCAAGAGATTGAAACAATTATCATGACTTTCGTCACGAGTAAAGATGAACTTGGCTAAAGCGAAAGCTTACCAACACATATTTCGATAAAAAGATAAGCGAGATAAACTCGGCTCGAAATAAAAAATGTGTATGATCGAAGTCTATATAGCAACACGACTTTTGTCTCAAGATAGGAGATAGAGTAGATAAACTTTTGAGTGATAGATAAGTTTAAGTCTCCACATACCTTTTTGTCGATGAAGTTCCACCAGTTTATTGAGTAGTTCTTCGTCTTTGTATGATGAACACCGTGGAGTCTAGAGCTCAACTACACTTTCTATCCTAGTCCGAGACTTAGCTATAAGTAGACTAGAAATCAAGACTTATAGTTTTGGCAACTAAACTTGACAAACAAGCTTGAGATAGCAACGCTTGCGAGTTCGACCGAGCAGTGCTCTAACAATCTCCCCATTTGTCAATTTCAGTGACAAAACTATCAATACATATGGAATACAAAATAAATAAACTTTACAGCTTCTCATCCACATGCATGATCTCCTTGGTTCTTCAACATTACTCGAAATCTTTGTCACTTCCAAGTACTCCAATGATTCCAAAGATATGCAAATCAGCATCACCGTAGTTGAAGATCCGTAGCCATAACAATGAGAAAAAAAATAGCTCTCAATCATTGTTACACAGTGTCATAGTATTATTACACAGCATCAAAGTTCAATTGTATCACAACTTCGACAACAATACTATGGTGATATGTATCACTCCCCCTTAGTCAATACTCCATCTCACATGGTAACCACTCCCCCTTACATATTGATCCGAAAACCATATGTATTTGTAGTGTGAACTACACATTAATTCTCCCCCTTTTTGTCAGTAAAATTTGCAAAGGTACGAAACTAGTGGGATCCTAATGAAATTTCCATAGAGACATTTCATGACCAAAAGAAAGTACATAACAACTTTTTAGATGCAATCATATAGCCGAAACTAAATGCATTCATCAAGAGTTTATAAAGATACAAGATAACCCCTATAATATTCCACATCCGCACTCCCCACAAAGATTCGGCAATTAAGCACAAGTTCAATTAACAACTCTCCCCCATAAAATGTCATTCCCGAAAGAACAACAAGAACGACCTTACTTTCACAAGAAAAGAAGGATTTCTTTGGACATTAACAAATCACATAAGAATATGAATTTGTATAAAAAAAAACTCAATTAAATTAACCACAAGAGAACCCATGATTAATTTAATCGGAAATGCTCACATAAGAGAACTTACGGAGCCGCACAGTATTTAACATAAGAATATGGATCAGGGAAGATCAATACTGCGGAATAAACAACGATTCATTATATTCTTTATCACCATTTGCACAATGACATATAATAGACTTTATCTTTGTAAACAAAAGCTCATCTTATCTTCCATCAATATTTGAATAATGACATAATAGGCTTATCTTTTGTTTTGTCAAAAGTCCATTCAATCTTTTATCAATACTTGCATATCGACATATGAAGGACTTAACTTTTGACCACGTATGGGACAATCATAGTTCACGGACGCAAACACACATATCCCATAACAAGTTGCAATATATAAAACCATAAAGATTAAAATTGCAAAAATCATCTTCCAAACAACTTAGAATTTAAATAAATAAATCTAAAAATATTGCAAGATGAAAATCATTGGAAATAGCTATGTGTAATCACAAAAACGGCTATTCCAAACCCTAGTTATCCTTCTTAAAAACACAAGAATAAATTCTCAGAAGAAGTTTCCTAGACATAATAAGAAATCAACAAGCCAAAAAAAAAAAGATTCCTAAACCACAAAAGCCGAACACGAACTTGAGAAGATCTTTAACATGTGTCTTTATGAGACCAAGGTCAGAAGTAACCTTTTTCAAATCAGTTCTTAACACATCAAGACTCTTCAAAGTATGAACGAGCTGCAGTTTTGCTTTCTTAAAATATTTAAGAAAATCATGAACCACTTCAACAGAGGCCATATCCTCATTCTCAACATCGATGTGTATAGGCATAGTAAGATGAGGCATTAGGATGATCATCTTCTACTAGGGTTCTTTTCTTCCTTCCCTTGGACTCGACACCAATACCTTTATCAAGAAAACCTCTTGAAAAACCACTAAAGCTAGAAGAAGACATTCTTGACAGACCACAAAATAACCCAGAGTATGTGTATGGACTCAAGGGGTTTGGTATTCAAATGGTTTCTTAGGGAAGGTAACTTTTAGGGTTTCCAAAATTGATTCGTGACAGTAACACAGGTACTCGTACGAATACAACTTGAACCCAAAAAAAAAAAAAAAAAAAAAAAAACAAAGGTCGCACCTTTACGACATGACTGAATATTTTTTTTGCTACGTGAATATTTTCACAAAAAATTGGCTCAAAATTTTTTATATCTCTGTAGAGAAACAATTCTGAGCATAAGAGTAGCAAGAAACTTAGTTGCAAAGAAAGCTTCTTCGAAAACAAGGAAAAAAGAAAGCAAAACGAAGAACATCATCAGACACAGCTAATACTTAAGCAAAGTTGTCTGCAGACAATAGTTTAGCTATAAACGATAAGAAAATAACTCAACTAAACAGAAAACAATTTGACAAAAGTATACCTGATTATTAACACAACTTACTCAACATGATTTTTATGAGTAAGTTCTCAACCCTTATGATTAATTAGCACAAGAATGAGCTCTAAGCTCATTAAATGAACGATGTTCATGATTGAGTCTCTTTTTCCTTTCAAATCTAGGAAAGAATCTCTTTTGATGTGAGAAATTATCATAAAACTTACTGTCATCAAAATATGAGACATGGCTTGAGTTCTTACCAGAAGAATTTTGACTAGAGGTGGTTGACAGCCTGTTGACGATTTCTTTATAACCTTCAATTATCACCTTTAGGTTATTTCTCATATCATCGTTTTGCTCCATTCTCCTGACACTCTGTTCACATCAAAAGCAACATTATCTCCCTTTTTTCAGAAGAAGATTTCTGATCTTTTCTTAGATGATTTTTATTGAGTCGTCTGTTAAGCTTCTGAACATTTGAGGAACTCATCGAACTGACTTTCCTGGTAGAATACACAGGGTGAGTACTGAACCAAATTGGTTTAGACATACGACTGTCAGTTACACCTTTGAGGATTAAGTCTAAGGTGTGTTGAAGTCGAACAAAGGAATTGTTATTCAACCTAGAGTTTCACTTTTGCTTAATAGCCCCTTTTGAGTCACAAAAGAGACATACTTTCTGATCACAAGGGTGATTAGATAGTATAGACTTAACATCATCGTTTGGAGATTTCTTCCTTCCATGTGATGTGAAACATCCTTGATTAGAGGAGGTTATAGGCACATCTTTTCCAATAGGAAGGATTCCGGTTTTACTTCTGGAACTGGAACTCTTTCAGTTGTGATAGAAGTAGATGGTATAGTAGACTTTTTGGAACATCCTTGAATCGAGAGTTTACTCAAGCGATGTTCGATTTCCAAAGCATCCTTTTTGAGGATTTCCTCAAGTAACATACGTGAGGATTGAACTTCAGCATTTTCTTTGCAAGAAATTTTTCTTTTAGAGTTACAGTCTCTTATCAAGAAGAAAATTGACATTGTTTTTTCAACCGATTAAATCTATCAGCTTGGATTCTAAAAAGGTTTAGAATCAATTCACTCTCTTTAGTTGCTTCCCATTCGTTGGAGATAGACTCTTTTGAAGGGTAATCGGAATAACACATGTCAGTGTAAGTCTGTTTCATCAGAATACTAGGTTCATCTATATTTGAGATTGACGAATCTTTCTATTTAACAGACATTGTTGAAACAGAACTTTTGTTTCAGGTGACGCGTTTATCAGAGATATTACTGCCGTCCATTGAGTTAGATCGCTACAAACACAGACTTATGAGTTCTTAAACGTGTTTGCCTGCTCTGACACCAATTGAAAAAGTTGGGGTACAACAACCTCACCCAATATTTCGCTTAGCAATCTGTATGGACTAACTCCAATATACTTTTAAGAGAATCAACTAGACAGTCAGACTTAATCTTAATGAAAAGTATATCAAAGAGTTATATCTCAATTTCTCGATTCAATCCTTACTCAAACAAATAGAAATCTGCGAGCCTGATTGAATATAAGAGAAATACTTGAACGGTACCAAAGACCAATGTTCAAGGATCAATTAATTTCAATCAACAACCAAAGGTTGGATTTACCAGTTGATCGATACAACGCACAGCCTGTGATATTTCAATTATATAACAAAATATAATACAGAAAAGAAATAACACAGACACCAGAAGTTTTGTTAACGAGGAAACCGCAAATGCAGAAAAACCCCAGGACCTAGTCCTGATTGAACACACACTTTATTAAGACGCTACAGCCACTAGCCTACTACAAACTAACTTCGGTCTGGACTGTAGTTGAACCCCAATCAATCTCACACTGATCCAAGGTACAGTTACGCTCCTTACGTCTCTAATCCCAGCATGATACTACCCACTTGATTCCCTTAGCTGATTTCACCCACAACTAAGAGTTGCTACGACCCAAAGTCGAAAACTTTAATAAACAAATTTTTCTCACACAGAAAAGTCTACAAGAATAGATAAATCTGTCTCCCACAGAAATACATACGAGTTTTGTTCCGTGTTTTGATAAATCAAGGTAAACAGGAACCAATCGATAACCCGTACTTATATTCCCGAATAACATCCTAAAATTATCAATCACCTCACAATAATCTTAATCGACTACCGAAACAAGATATTGAGGAATCACAAACGATGAGACGAAATTTTTTGTGACTTATTTTCTATCTTTCCTATCGGAGAAATAAATCTCAAGCCAATCTTACGATTGTACTCAAATACGATAGAAACAGCAAGATCAGATCACGCAACTACAAGAAAATAATTGGGTCTGGCTTCACAATCCCAATGAAGTCTTCAAGTCGTTAACCTACAGGGTATCGATAGAAACCTAAGGTTAAAAGAGAAACGACTCTATCTTATACAACTAGTATCACATAGGAGGTGTGGGGATTAGGTTTCCCAGTTGCTAGAGTTCTCCTTTGTATAGTCTCCAAATCAGGGTTTGCAATCTAAGTTACCTTGGTAACAAAGCATTCAATATTCACCGTTAGATGAAAACCAGATTAGATTCAAGCTAATATCTTTCAACCGTTAGATCGAACTTAGCTTGTCATACACAAATGAAATGCACGTTCATTTAGGTTTGTGTAACCATACCTAAACGTGTACACCTAGTTGGTTCAACAGTAGTTAACCAATGGTTTGCCATATGAGCACTTTCATATCAACCTTATTCATCTTCACCATAACTAGTTCAAGTGACTCAAATGAACTAGTTAGAGAGTTGTTCAATTGCTTGGATCTCATAGAAGTATACAAGACACAATCGAAACAAAAACGATTTTGATTCACTCGAATAAATTCATGAACATTATAGCCACGGTTTGCAAATATGCATTCCTTAATTTATAAATGTCTTAGTTCACGAATAAACCGTTTTTTAGAAAATAACCCACTTAAGTACGCATACGGGTACGCATACTTGAGTACACGGACTGAGCTTGTTTTCAGTTAACAAACTCCAGCAGAAATTCACGGTATGTGAACTTCCGATAGTACGCGTACAGGTATGTGGACTTAGCTCCGGTTATCCTAAACAGCAAAGTACGCATACTTTGGTTCAAGGATTATGGACTTACACAAGTATGAGTTCACATACAATGTTTATATCCATTCAAGTTTATATATTCTAAACTCTCATTTCAATCATTGAAACATTCTTAGAGGATGTTATATATAGCGGTTATTCACACACTATTTTTCATCAAAGTGATTTTCAAGAGATTGAAACAATATCATGACTTTCGTCACGAGTAAAAATGAACTTGGCTAAAGCGAAAGCTTACCAACACATATTTCGATAAAAAGATAAGCGAGATAAACTCGGCTCGAAATAGCAAATGTGTATGATCGAAGTATATATAGCAATACTACTTTTGTCTCAAGATAGGAGATAGAGTAGATAGACTTTTTGAGTGATAGATAAGTTCAAGTCTCCACATACCTTTTTGTCGATGAAGTTCCACCAGTTCCTTGAGTAGTGCTTCGTTTTTGTATGATGAACGTCGTGGAGTCTAGAGATCAACTACACTTTATATCCTAGTCCGAGACTTAGCTATATATAGACTAGAAATCAAGACTTATAGTTTTGGCAACTAAACTTGACAAACAAGTTTGAGATAGCAACGCTTGCGAGTTCGACCGAGCTATGCTCTAACATTACTAACCTTGACAAATTTTACCCCTTTGCTAATACTTGGAGAATCTATTCCCTTATATCCCAATCCCCGTGTATCGCGATGATTTTTACTTGCTCCTAGCATAGTGGTTGATTTGTTTGACCTAGCATTGAACTTCTTCAAGTTTTCTTCCAACAACTTGATATTATCAAGAGTGGCAGTTAAATCAGCCTTAAGCTATCCTTCTCGAGTGAGAAAAACACTTTCTCTGTCTTTAAAATTAATTTGTTAAGAGTTAAACCATGCTTCCTTCCTTGCAAGTTTTTCTTCCAACACAATGAGATTTAGAGGAAGATTTTCACATTCATAATTTATTGAATGCACATCTTCTTCGCGATCCTTAAGAAAGGATTGTATTAGATGATGATCACAATCATAACCTTTAAGGAACTTTCTTAATTTTTTGTTTTCTCAAAAGAGAGGAGTCAGAAAGCTAGTGAGACATGATGTTGGTCTTTTTCTCTTTAAGAGATGGTCAAACAACTTGATATATTGTGAGACTTCCTTATCAACATCTTTATCGATATCATAATCACTTTCCTTAAAAAGTTCATCCAACTGTTCTTCTCGGCGTGTCTCCCAGTTATCCATAGTTTTAGATGATGTATCAGATGTGACAGCTTTCTCATGGGAACCATAACTTTGAAACATGTCTGAATGATTCTGAACTGGCGATACGTTTATCGAGATTTTATTCTTGTCCATATAATCACACTGCTTCAAACACATACTTATTAGGTCTTAAATGTGTTTTCCTGCTCTGATACCAATTGAAAACGTGGGGGTACCAAAATACACCACCAAATTTTTCGTAGGCAGTCTGTATGGACAAACTTAAACATAATTCGGAGAATTCAACTTAATGAATCTCAATCAAGGAATAGTATTCAGAGTTATATCTCTTTCTCTAATAATCAGAAAGTTTACAGAGACTAGTCTGTGAACCTGATTTGTGTGTGAGAGTACTTGGGTGATTCCAAAGAACAATTTCCCAAGTAATTAATCTAGTTATATCCAACAAACAAGGACGGACGTATTTACTATGATTGATTAACACACAACCTGTGATATTTCAATTATAAATATAAACAATATAATGCGGAAAAGAAATAACACAAACACCAAAATTTTGTTAACGAGGAAACCACAAATGCAGAAAAACCCAAGGACCTTGTCCAAATTGAACACCAAACTGTATTAAGCTACTACAGACACTAGCTTATTACCAATTAACTTTGGGCTAGAATGTAGTTGAGACCGAATTAAACCCTCGCAACAATTCATTTACAGTCGCGATCCTTACGCCTCTTGAATCCTAGTAGGACTTCGCGTAATTGATTCCCTTAGCTGTCGTCCCATCAACTAAGAGTTGCTTCAACTCAATTGAAGACTTTAAACCAATCTTACTCCCATAGATAAGCCTATATATGTGATTTTATTTTTGATCAAAGATCAAGGTGATGGAAATCGATAACAATAGACAAAGTCTAGCTAACCTCAAAATCCATACTTATGCAACCCGAAATGCAGCATAGCTTATTATTCACCTCACAAGTATTAAACTTGTGGAATAACCAAAGTCTGAGATGAAGAGAACTTTGAAGATTACTATTTATCTTGATCAAGTGAAAATCTCAACAATCGATCAAGATCCGGATACTCGAGCTATCAGATAAACAATAGCTGGACCTGGCTTCACGAATCCCTATGAAGTATTTGTAGTCGCTAAACCCTAAAAGGGTTTTAAGAAGAGGAAGACTCTAGTTTTACAACTACGACACACCAATAAAATTAGTGTTGGGATTCAAAGATCCCAGTTGTTTGAGGTTCCCCTTATATAGACATTCAAAGCATAGGTTGCTTTAGGTTTAAGGTAACATAGCGAACCAAGCAAACAATATCCACTGTTAGATGAATCTTTGAATCTGATTTACATAATCAAGATATAAACTCTGTTAGTATGTACCCTAAGTGAACCATGAACAAGACCACACTCATGAATGGTTAGTCGAAGCTAGCCAACTAAACTATAAGCTTGAGCATTTTCATAAACACTTAAGACTTAACTCGAGTCACAATAATGTGATCAAATATGTCCATGGTGTTTTGTTAAATTGGGATTATTAAAATGATAATTATCTCAGAGAAATAATTTTATGTGCATATGAATTTAATCGACATGGTAAGTATGTGTACAAGGTACAAATACTTAACATGTTCGTGAACAGTTATGTCATGGCACGTGTACCAGTATGTATACTTTATAACATAACCGAGTTCCGGAGTTCACAGAACTTTTTCAGTACGTGTACCGGTATGGATACCATTTAAACATCTGGTTTAGCCTCCAGATAGGCTATAACTTTCTCATATGCGTCAACTCGTCTCATCAAGTTTGGCCACAATCATCTCTTGCGCCGAGCTAGCAAGCCATATGATATGAGAGGCCAGTATGCCGCAATCATCTCGCAATTGGATGATATGAGCGACAAAGTGCTTGACCGGCAATGCTGCAACTCATTGCGGCTGCCTACGTACCCTTCCCTACTCTAAAGGGATCAAGCACAGACCGTAGTTCATCCTCGAAGGGACATAAACTTAAGCGAACTCATTTGCAAGGCTGTGGCCTAGAAAAAATGGTAATGGCCTAGTCCGTATAGGCCGTTTCGTCGAAATGCACAAAGGTTGCGTATTATCGGGTTCGCGGCATGGCATAGTTATGCCTAAGCATCAAATGCCCTCTTCGCAAGGCTACGCAGCTATAAATGTGGCTTACGCATCGTTTGTACTCTTTCGGCTAAGCTATGAAGCTCACTTTGCACATAGTCCGCATATGCACCTTCAACCGACTACCCCTTCCTATATATGTTAACTTGCAATTTCTACAACTTTGGAAAGGGGAGCAAATAACATTCACCAAGGCCCACTTTTGAGGTGCTTACTTCACTATTCATGGACAATGATTGCGTATAATGATTGCGCAATACTCGTTCTGGCTATTGCACAATAATGGTGCAATATTCAATCGGCCAGCCCTCTTTGTCCTGATGCACAAAGATTGTGCAATATTGTCCCTCGGCCAACCGTCCTCATAATGCACAATGATTGCGCTGCAACGCTCAAGACCACCTACCAAACTGGCCTAATACATCATGATGATGCAACATTGGCCCCAGGCCAAATGCATCTTACTATACAAGGGAAGCTTTAATGAAGCTTCATCTCATGCCATGGCGCAACTTTCAGCATGCACCATGCTAAAAACACGGGGTGTTATATCATTACACCCTTCAAAGAATTTAGTCCTCGAAATTCAAAATCAAAGCTATTGCGGACAAACTGTTCGGTTTGGATTTCCTGAGTAAAAGTCCCATACCAGATGCTCGGAAATCAATGCCAAGAAATATCCATTTGGCCAGTTGCCAAAGGATTTATCAACAGGGTATTCATTCGGCCAGTTGCCAATTGATGTCCCCATAAGGTACCCGTTCAGCCAGTTGCCTAAGGATATCTCAACAAGGTAATCCTAAGAAGCGTCCCATACCACCACTTAGGAATCCCTAAAGTTCACGAGGTTAAAAGTGTCATCGAACACAACACTGTGAGGACCAAACTCTAATGCCAGTGCAGTGGGATGCAAGCCACCGCCCTTGACGGATTTCTGGCAAACTCACAGCACCCGGTCTGTGAGGACCAATCTCTAATGCCAGTGCAGTTGGATGTAAGCCACCGTCCCTGACGGATTTATGGAAAACTCACAGCGCATATACAAGCTCAACTCAATTCGCAAAGTAACTGGCCCAACAGTTACAAACTATTTCCACGCAAAAGTTGGCATACTCTCCAACTTTAAGTTTCCATTAAGGAAAGTACTCGCTTGACGAGTCTATTACTCACAGTCCCTAGAGTTTTCTCGGAACTTGCTATGATACCAACTGTGACAGACCGTAAAATTACGCATAGCGCACTAGGGCGCGTAGGACATAACTTCCCCGATGCGACATTATTACGCTGCTAACCGGTTGTCATTTGCCTCTCATTAAAGCTAGGAAAATACACGTTCATTTGATCTTGCAACCATGCTCGTGGAGCATGATGCAGCTAAATTAGCTTCCACACCGTTCGAACTTTCTTAAAACAGGAAAAACGGCCTTTTGAGGCCCTAAACAATGGAATTTGGCTAAAATCCCAAGACCGTGATCATTGGTACGTTTCCAATCAATTTAGACCCGTCTTGAGCTAAATTACGATAATAAGGTTTTTAGCCTCCAGATAGGCTATAGCTTGCTCATCTGCGTCAATTTGTCTCATCAAGTTTGGCCACAATCATCTTTTGCGCTGAGCTAGCGAGTCAGATGATATGAGAGGCCAGTATGCCGCAATCATCTCGCAATTGGATGATATGAGCGAAAAAGTGCTGGACCGGCAATGTTGCAACTCATTGCGGCTGCCTACGTACCCTTCCCTACTCTAAAGGGATCAAGCACATACCGTAGTTCATCCTCGAAGGGACAGAAACTTAAGCAAACTCATTTGCAAGGCTGTGGCATAGCAAAAATGGTAATGGCCTAGTCCGTATAGGTCGTTTCGTCGAAATGCACAAAGGTTGCGCATTATCGTGTCCGCGGCATGGCATAGTGATTCCTAAGCATCAAATGCCCTCTTCGCAAGGCTATGCAGCTATAATTTATACTCTTTCAGCTAAGCTATGAAGCTCACTTAGCACATAGTCCGCATATGCACCTTCAACCTACTACCCCTCCATATATATGTTAACTTGCAATTTCTACAACTTCGGAAAGGGGAGCAAATAACATTCACTAAGTCCCACTTTTGAGGTGCTTGCTTCACTCTTCATGGACAATGATTGCGTGTAATGATTGATTGCGCAATACTCATTCTGGCTATTGCACAATGATGGTGCAATATTCAATCGTCCATCCCTCTCTATCCTGATGCATAAAGATTGTGCAATATTGTCCCTAGGCCGACTGTCCTCATAATGTGCAATGGTAACGCTGCAACGCTCAAGACCACCTACCCAACTGGCCTAATGCATCATGATGATGCAACATTGGCCCCGGGACAAATGCATCTTACTATACAAGGGAAGCTTTAATGAAGCTTCATCTCATGCCATGGCGCATCTTTCAGCAATGCGCCTTGCTAAAAACACGGGGTGTTACAATCTTACACATAATCAAGTAACTAAATACAAAGATTATATTGATGTTGTATTTACGAAATTCCAAAAGATAAGCGTTTATACTTCGTAATTCAATAAATTCCTTAACACTTTGATCATAATGATATGACCAAGTCTAATCACTAGAAAGATACGTTAGAAATGGAAACAAGATCTAGTCAATATTACAGCTTCGCATGCTATATTTTCAATATAATGCGACTTGAAAGATACATTAGAAATGGAAACAAGATCAAGCTAATATTACTAACCTCAAGTTGAAGAATGATGTCTTCGTTGTAGTCGTTACTTCTTCTCATTCTTCAGGTCAACATTCCTAGACTTTCTAGTCTAACCTAAATGAAGTTGACACTGGTATTTAATCAAGCGACTCTAGATGAGTTTTGATATTAAAAATATGACAACCAAACTTGACATACCAACGCTTAGTGAGTTCAACCGAGCTATGCTCTAACATACAGTGTCTTACTTTATGTTGCAGAATGGTGTCCCTTCAAGTATTATTAAACCTGGGAGAGGTTTGAGACAAGGGGATCCTTTATCTCTACATTATCTATTCTGAGGCTCAATCTTCCTACATTGATTCTCTTACTAGTAAAGGTCTGGTGGAGGGTATTAGTGTGTGTAAAAATGCACCTACTCACCTCATGTTTGTTGATGATTCTCTCTTGTTTGCTAAGGCTACTGTTAAGGACTTTCTAGTTATAAAAGAGTATTTGCATATATTCTACATAGCCTTTAGCTAAGAAATTAATTTTGATAATTATGACATCCTGTTTAGCAAAAAGATTTATGTCGTCTATTGATTGTTCAAGATGTAATAGCCCATTTGAAACGATTATGCATGCTTTGTTGATTTGCTCGTTTGCTAGTCGTGTTTGGTTTCTGTCCTCTTTGTGCATTAATACTTCTGTTTTCCATGATTAGTCCTTTTTAGATTGGTTAACGTTCTGGCTTCTTGATCCTGTTACTAAGCTTATGGATGATAAACAATGTTTATTTGTTACTCTTCTTTGGTCTCTATGGAATAATAGAAACAATATAGTGTTCAATGATAAGAAAGAAACCCACATAGAGCAGTTATCCTTAGAGCTAAAGCCATGCTTCTATCTAGTAAAGTTAAGATCCAAATCCCAATCAATATTAGTGTCAATTGTCTGGACAAGTCCCCCTCATGGTTGGATAAAATTCAATACTGATGGAGCCTTTGATGACCTTACAATGGATAATGATGCAGGGTACGTGATGAGAGACTTTTCAAACAAAGCCTCATTTTGTGTTGCAATGGTTTTTGATGTGGCATCTGCAGTTGAAGCTGAAGGTAGAGTTATTTGGGCAGTCCTAAAGAAAGCAGTGGAACTAAAGCTGTCTCACATTATCATTGAGAGTGATGCTAAAGCTTTGATCGACCAATTTTCTGCGGGCGACTTTGATGGTGATCAGGCAACGAATGCTATTTTCAAGGATATTTCTTTTTTCTCTTCGTAGTTAATGGCTTGTATCTTTTGTTTTCAACCCATACTTTGTAATTTTATTGCACATGCTTTAGCTAATTGGTCTAAAGTAAACTCTTCTTCCTTGTTTTGGCATGTACCTCTAATCTGGTTTAGACTGTTTACCTTTTTGAGGTAAGTCGTTTATAAAATAATAAAATAATAATAATAATAGAACACTTGAGTTTATTCGCTAATGTATTTTTTTTTTGGCAACCCTGCAACAATGTTGGTCAATAAACCTTAAGCTTGACATAAGTCAAGGAGGAGTACCAAATTGAAAAACCAACCAGGGGAAAGTTAAGAATACCATGGGGTTTTTGTGGAAATTATTATTACTCCACTCCTCGTATTTCCCACCAGTAAGCAAATCTTTTAGAGATCCAGTAAATTGTTTTAGACATAAAATTTGTAAAATTCCAAAAGACACATTTTGTAGAGAAGTTATATTCTAGTTTACTTGCCAATCATATCCTTGGAAAAATAAAATACATGTCGAGTTATGCAGATATTTTTCATAATTTCAAATAATTATGTGTGTGGAGAAACTGAAAAATATTTTAGGTCTGACATAAATTTTTTATTTATTTTTGGGCCTTAGCCTAATTTCTCCAAGTCTAAACCTAGAGTCCCATGATTCGAACCTTAAGCCTGGATTAATCTTCTAGAAAGTCTTAGCCCCTATAGCAAACACTCAATAATAGGGCACTTGAGTTTATTCCCAGGATTCTGGGAAGCACTGACACAAACACGTGACATGAACACGATACACATGGACACAACAACCGACGAAATTCAAAATCATCAGGATACAGACACGTTTATATGTGTGTATATATATATATATTAATTATAAATAATTTTTATACACTAATATCATAGTATTATGATATATCAAATACATTAATCACCCAAATACATGAAAAATACTCAATTTTATGTCATTAGGTTAGCCCACCTGTACAAGTATTAACTATTATACCAGTTTTCGTAACCCATTTGATTACCCAATTAGTAAAATAACGTAAAGATTTCTACACGGGCGTCGTGTCGGTGTTACATGCATATCCTGTGTCCGATGTGTGTCTGACACGGACACGGTATAAATACTGCCATACTGTTGTGTCCGTGCTTCATAGAAACCGGGAATATGATATGTTTTTTCTTTCTTTTGTTGGTCAATAAACCTTAAGCTTGACCAAATTCAAGGAGAACTACCAAATGGAAGAACCTCCCAGGACCCAGGGGGAGTTAAGAATACCATGGATATTTTTGTTGTTGAAATTAACGTTTAATCCCAAAGTTGTTGGGCTTTGGACGCTCTAGTCCTACCCTCCCAAGCCTAGTACTGGGAGATCCAAATTCAACAAATTTAGAACGAGTTAGTCCTTTTCTGAACGATTTAATCCAAACCGATATTTTTCACAGTCAAAAATACCCATCACGATATTATTCTCCGTAATCCGATTCCACTTTTTCATTTTCACGTGTGAAACAACTCTCCCATGAAGAACAGATCCGAATCCAAACATAAATCTAAGAATCAAACAAATAGTCGATTAACTTTGATGCAACTTGAAAACCTAAATCGTTATCATCGGTACTTCTTTGAAGAAAAATCTTGATGAGATTCAAGTTCAACAGTGAAATTGAAGAGATCACCGTTAAAAGCGAAGAACATAAAACTACAAAAGTAAAACTTGGACTTACTTACCGCCTTATGATTTAAATTCCTTTACTCAGATATGCGATTCCTAGTGAGGTAATGAAACATGAAGTTTCATCTTAATCTAATTTCTGAGTTTTAATTCCTTGTATTGGTGTTGATAATCATGAATCGTAGTTAAATATATTTGAATTCTATCTTACTTTCGATTTTCTAGTAACCAGTTTGACAAATGAATCTTAGGGTTTCTTAATAATTGAATATTTATGTTTTCTCTATTCGTAATACAAGAGGAACACAATTTTTGTGTGTGTATTAATTTTTGTTCCTTTATTGTCTATTGATTACCTGGTTATGTTGATCCAGTTGGCTTGAGATTACTTTTATCTCCACTTGGTGCTAATGTTGTAATAAGAATATCTTGGTGACTCTATTATTTTATCTAATTTGTTTAGTTCGTTTTTACATTGTGGATTTTTGATGTATTGGTCTGGAATTATTAATCTCGTTCTGATTGTCGATAAGTCGTGCCTTACTTAGCTAAACATGTCTTTTCAGTTGCACCGTTGCGATTGCACTGCCTGTATATAATACATTCAAGGTTATTGACAAGAAGGATCCCACTCAACAAACAAAGTGGCTTGTATACTGGTCAGGTTTGTGTTTCGGTATCTTTACTCATCAGAACATTGTCCTGCATTAGCTGTTAGTTGATAGAAAAAGCTCTGTAAACGACATACTATGACTATCAATTTCTATAGTAAAGGCCCTTCATAGTCCCTTGCATAACTTCTGAAGCTCTTAGGTCAATAAATAGAAATTTGTAGTAGTACTTGAATAGTTAAATGAAGAGCAGTAAAATCTTTTCTAAATAATTATGCCAATTTCCAGCTTCTCATACTGCTGTTTTTCACCAACTAGTTATATGTTTGTGCAGCATTTGGTACTTTTAGCCTTGTGGATATTTTCTCTGACAGAATTCTATCCCGGTAAATGGTTCTTTGGTATTTTTTCTTTCCCAGTATATACTATGATCAGTTAAACCACTAGCTTTCCTCCACTTGTATAATGATTTCGGGGCATGAAACTCAGGCTTATGTAACTTTCTCTCTATTTGCATGTGTCCCATGTACTACCACATTAAGTTTGCATTTCTCATTTGGCTATAACCTCCAACTGTTGACGTGAATAAAACATAATTTCTTTTAAATTTAATACTGATGCATCCGCACAATTCTTAGAAGTTTGACCATATTGCTCCTTCCACCCATTTTTATGGTTGGATATTTTCCTTTATTAATTTTAGATTTGTGTTAACTCTTCTATATATTTTGATTAAGCTTTAGTGACATTCCTAAATTAATAGGTATTGAAACTCTTTGTAACTGTTTCTAAAGCTTTTTAATAGTTAACCCTTATTTATTCTGAATTTGTTGTATGATGATTTGGTTATCCTCATGTATCTTGTAGAAGGATCTTTTCCATTTCTAGATTTAAATATTTGGTTGATGTGTATCAGGGGGAAAAGGTTTTGTAGGAGAGGCATATATATGCCCATTTTTGTTGAGGCATCAAGCTCGATTAGATCAACTGGCAGATGGCACGTACAGTAAACTGGTAAGCTAACTGTGATTTTAGTATGTTTTAGCTTAACTATGATCTGTTGCGTTATTGCATATCATATATATGTCCACCTATTGATTATTAGGTGCACAGAGGTGTACACTTGCAGAACTATATTGTATGTATACAAACCGAAAATTAGGGAAAGAACTAATGTGTACAGGTGTTGGATTTTCTATAGGTGTGTACATAGTTGTACACCATTGTGCTATCTCAATAGTATATGCACGTTTTGTGGTATAAATGTTGGATTTTATAGGGATGTACATTGTTGTACACCATTGTGCTCTGTCATAATTTTATGACCTTATATTTTTATAGGTGTGTACATAGTTTGTACACTACTGTACAATAGATATGACCTGTTTTATCGGTATGTCGGATTTGTTACATTTTTAAATGAGGAAGGATCTTTTCACACTTTTATTATCACATTATCTTATATGTTGGACGTCATTTTTGTAAAAAAAATCAAACCGTAACGGATTTGAAGTTAATACTTTGAGGATATGTTCCTCTTACCAAGTTCTACATGCCTACCAAAAATGAGCACATTCCGAAATATAAAACCTCACAATCTACCAGTCTTAATTTCGACGGCCAGAATTCCGTTAATTTTCAACGGCTCATTTTCAAAGTAGTAGATGGTGATGTTATCCGTCTCGGAATACACTCATTTTCGGTAGGAACGTAGAGCAATGTAATCGTAACATATCGCCGAAATATTAGCTTCAAATCCGTTACAGTTTGATTTTTATTCGCAAAAATGACGTCCAACGTGTGAGATAATGTGATAATAAAAGTGTGAGGGGATCCCTCTTCTTTTTTAATAGGTGTGTACATAGTTGGACACCGTTGTGTTATCTCAATAATATATGCATGTTTATAGATGATGGAATTTTGTAAGTGTGTACATAGTTGTTTATCATTGTGCTCTCTCATTATTTTATGGTCTTTTTTTGGAATGTATATTGAATTTGTTGGGTTTTTGTAGGCGTGTACATAGTTGTAAACCATTGTACAATCTTAATAATATGTATGACTTGTTTTGTGGGTATGAATGTACAGCTCATTGCGTAAACGATGTACAGCTCCGCTTTATATTTAGTGAAAATTAGCCTAATGCAACTCATACTCGCAGTACCAAACTTCAGAGCTAGTAATGCATCAGAATGGTATAGCGCCCAAGCTTATCACAAGATTTGCGGAGGTTGATGGTTCAAATCCATTTGATTTTCCATGTTATGTTTATTTAATATGGATAGCGTTACTGGTGCTTAGATGAACGATTCAAGTTGTATGTGGTGTACAAACTTGTGCACCTTGTCTTGTCTTTGGATTTTCTGGATTTTCATAGATGTGTACATGTTTATATACCAGTATAAACTAAGATTTTTAAAAAATGAGAATTATATAGTCATATGGGTACTCTTTTTGTAGCTCTCGGAAAGAGCTTTCTGAATATATAAAGTTTGTGAATTTTGGACAAACAGTTTGAAAGATAAATTGTTTTTAATTGTTTGTTACTAGAAATAGACGATATAATTTTTGGTCATAATGATTTAAATAAATACTATAAACTATGATAAAATTTATTTTGACCCCATGAGAACTTGTAGTAATGAAAATCTTAGATATTTATCATCCAAATAATTATAAATGCGGTACTGTCTTGATCTGATCTGTGATAAATGTATAAGTGTTTGTTTCATTATTCAAGTCTCCTAAATTATTGGTGGTGCACTTTCAGGAAAAAAACTACCATATGTATCCTCCTCCGTTTGAAGACCCTACTTGTATTTATGATAAGGACATAATTTGTTTTATTTACTACATATAATTTAAATAAATTTTTACTCTCATCAACTGTGATTTTATAAAACAGGTAAAAATCTTGAACTTGACAAGGTTTAAAACTTTAGTACTAACAAACCCCTTTGGGTTTAATATGAACCCATGTATTCTAGAATGCTTGCACGGTAGTTATGACATCCAAAAGTTTCTCAAAAGTTTCCACTAAACATTGAATACATGAGTTTGTCAAATAAAAATCGACACTGGAACAGAAAAAGGTACTCAACTGTAATCTTTGTGCACCTTTATTTCAGAAGTACGGTTAGTTTATATACCAGTGTAAACTAAGATTTTTAAAAAATGAGAATTATATAGTCATATGGGTACTCTTTTTGTAGCTCTCGGAAAGAGCTTTCTGAATATATAAAGTTTGTGAATTTTGGACAAACAGTTTGAAAGATAAATTGTTTTTAATTGTTTGTTACTAGAAATAACCCGTGCCGTAACGGCACGGCATGAGACGATATAATTTTTGGTCATCATGATTTACATAAATACTATAAACTATGATAAAATTTATTTTGACCCCATGAGAACTTGTAGTAATGAAAATCTTAGATATTTATCATCCAAATAATTATAAATGCGGTACTGTCTTGATCTGATCTGTGATAAATGTATAAGTGTTTGTTACATTATTCAAGTCTCCTAAATTATTGGTGGTGCACTTTCAAGAAAAAAACTATCATATGTATCCTCCTCCGTTTGAAGACCCTACTTGTATTTATGATAAGGACATAATTTGTTTTATTTACTACATATAATTTAAATAAATTTTTACTCTCATCAACTGTGATTTTATAAAACAAGTAAAAATCTTGAACTTGACAAGGTTTAAAACTTTAGTACTAACAAACCCCGTTTGGGTTTAATATGAACCCATGTATTCTAGAATGCTTGCACGGTAGTTATGACATCCAAAAGTTCCTCAAAAGCTTCCACTAAACATTGAATACATGAGTTTGTCAAATAAAAATCGACACTGGAACAGAAAAGGTACTCAACTGTAATCTTTGTGCACCTTTATTTCAGAAGTACGGTTAGTTTACGCAACATTAGGCTCTATTAGAATTAACATGCATACACATTATTGTTCGAATTTTTTCTTGATGGTACCTTATCATATTTAACTGGTTCCCAAATCTAAAATAATTTTTTTTCTTCTTATGTTGATAAAGATTAATGTTGTTCTTTCTTTATAATTTGATGAAGGGTGACTAATTTATTACTAATAATAACTTTAAGCATACATGTTTTTAACTCCAAGAGATATAAATGATGGTCTTTATTTATTTTTTGTCACATTTAATGTTTTTTTATGATCATAATGATGAGTAAATCTATTCAATGTATATTTATAATTGAAGGGGGTTACAAATTTTACATACGTCGGATGTCTTTGGCTGGGATGAGACTGGGATGGTCGGATGCAACGTTTGTCTCTCAAAATGTTATCCGACCGTCCAAGCTCCAAAATCCATTCTGTTTTGTATTATAGATATTGTTTAAAATTGCTGATATCATCACAAGTCACTTTGGACTAAACTGTAAATCTTTGGACTAAATTGTAAATAAAAAAGGATATATGTGTATTTTGCATATTTTAAATAACTTTTGGACTAAATTGTACCTAGTTGATTCGGGATGGATTAATCCTTACTTTTTGATGGGGTTTTAGACTAAACCGTTTTTTTCCCAATTTTTTTCCTATACAAAAATGGGACTCAGATTTTAACCGGCCCACACGCTACTCCACTGTCCACTCCTCATGTTCCCCCCACCGCTGAGTAAATTTTGTAGAGATCTGGGAAATTATTTCGAGCTCATTAAAGAAGTAGATCGAGACTAAGGGGCGAGTGAGAGTGGTGAAGGCACTCAAATCACATGGATTACTATCAGATCTGAACGAACAAACAAACAACAAGAAAAGTTTAGTTAGATTTAAGTATTAGTAGCGAGAGAAGAAGATGTCGAATGGTTCTCGGCGTTCAACTGGTGGTGCCTGTTTGAGATGTTGTTTAGTGATATTTGCAGTTGCTTCAGCTCTATATGTATCTGCTCCTGCATTATATTGGAGGTTCAAGAATTTAACAGCTAATAGTAATAATAATATTTCACCTTCTTCTTGTTCTCCTTGTGTCTGTGATTGTCCTCCTCCTCTATCGCTCATCAAGATTGCTCCTGGTATGTTTTTACTTCTTTTTATCTCTATTTGATGAAATTAAACCCAATTACGAAAATACCCACAATTAAGGGCTGATCTTGTTCATCTGTTAGATTTGTCATCCAGTAATTCTTAATTTGATAATTGATTAGAAATCTTCCCTTGACTTAGTTATTGCTCATTACAATTACCAATTCTGGGACTAATCTGTGTCGTGTTTTGTTTCATCTCTACAGGACTGGTCAATCTTTCTGTCACAGGTTAGATCTCATCTCAATTACTGATTTCTTTTTAATCTAAACAAAAATGTCAATAAATGAAGTGAAAATTAGTATGTAATAACTTCTAATGTGTATTATTGCTGTCCACGGCTTAGGTTTTACATGGTTGACATAGGCTTTATAACTGCAGCCTTTAGGAATCTAAACTCTTTATCTTCATCGTTGGTCAATCCCACGGAGGATGGCCATAGTTTAAAATTCTGATATGATCTGTACGTGTAACACAAACAGCACTAAATAAAATTTATTCGGTTCAGAACTTAGCTTATCTTATTAATAATCGTTCAAAATTCCTAATTGATGTTTTCTATCAATGACATTCTAAAATGTATTACCTACTGAACCTACTGATTAGCCAAGACGTAGTGGTACTTGAGGGTAGTTTGAAAATTATAGCACATATGACTGACTTTTGGAAAGTTATCTTTCCCTTCACTGCGGAACAGAAGTTTGCCACAATAAAAAAGCAATATATTTCTTTGTGCTGATATGATGCGTTAAGCCACCGTCCACAGCGTGCAGGCATTTTACCACCACTATCTACCACGCCATGCGCCTTTGCCCTGCATTCTAAACCTTTCCTACCACGAGGACACCATACGCCACTATCTGTTCTAACCCTTTATTTTTTGATAATATGTTTTACCAATCTGCCTTCTTTTAAACGACACAGAGGTCCATATACCCTGAGACTCTCGAGTAAAAGAAATTGTTGCTTGTGGCTTTGATTTCTATGTCTTCCATATTCGTTAATGAGGTTCTGTAATAGTAATCAGATTTTTACAGTTATTTTGTTGCTTATTCTCAACACAACGGATCTTTTATATTTGACGAGTACGCAGATTGTGGAAAAAATGATCCCGAGTTAAACAAGGAGATGGAGAAGCAATTTGTGGACCTCTTGACAGAAGAATTGAATCTGCAGGAAGCAGTTTCCACAGAACACATAAACCACATGAACGTCACACATGGAGAAGCAAGGAGGTTGGCTTCTCAGTATCAAAGGGAAGCTGAAAAATGCAATGCTGCCACAGAGATTTGTGAAGAAGCCAGAGAACGTTCAGAGGCGTTAATAATAAAAGAGAGGAAGGTCACATCTTTATGGGAACGACGTGCGCGCAAATTGGGTTGGGAAGGAGAATAAGGGCAAAGAGATTATACGCTCATATATATACATCTATTCCATTATTATTAGTCAAGGATATCTATCTGTAATTTTTGAAGTCCAATACCACTTTTCATTTGTATCAGTAGCAGGCAATTAGATGATTTTCACAAAATTCTTACAGATATTAAACTTCTTTTCACTCTTATCTTGTTTCTTAAGCATGAGTACGTGCCACAGATGATTATATTACTCTGAATCTATAGTTACTTTAATAACACATTCAATGTGTGGAAAATAGGAAGCCCTTCCTTTATTTTTCTCTGAAGATTTTACTGAGTTTGAACACTGTTGTATACTTGTGTTTGTTCAAGGAAATTTTGCCAATTTGGAGAACAACTACAGGTACAATTTGATTTATTAAATCGAAATATTCGCAATAAATTATTTTCAGTTACCTAATGACTCATTGGGGTTTTTGCAGATTGGACCGACTCCTCACACTGTCTGAACCGATCTGCAGTTGAGGAAATCCTTCATTGGGTCGTCGTGATGGACTTTCTTCATCCTATACGCCTCCATATCCTCAGCAGTAACTTCATCATTCCACTTGACATTATACTTGCGCTTCCTTTCATCCTGCTCTTCCCTCCTCTTGCCATCCTCCTTCTGGAGTGCTTCATTAAGTCGTTTCAGGTCAAGGACCAGGTCCTCCGGTACATCAGTTCCCCAAGAAGCGAGCTTGAGCTTGTTCTGCTCTGCTGGTGCTGGTTCTTGGCTAGTCTCCTTAAGAAAAATGTTGGCCTTCATCAGATCTGTGGCTGCAGAAGCAGCCACAATTCCAGCAATACCAGTGCAGTAACTGTTCCTGATCATCTGGTTGCAGCACTTGTAACCCCATTGGTGATCTCTCCACCATGAACCCCAAACAGTTGTATGGTTGTTAATGTAGATGCCTTCTTCGTACTTGCTCCTTGGGATGACCATCTCATGGCCCTTGATGGGTCTACCAGCTCGATCATACTCGACCTGTCTTTCGCTTTGTCCAAGTAGAAGCTCTCTCGGGATGTCATCTTCATTTGCCGCATTTCCATACTTGTGCATAATGGCATCTTTAGTTTTGGACCACAACATCCCCTTGCTGACTCTAAATTTTTTGTAGAGCAATTCAGCTTGGGAGGGAGCCGCTTGCAAGTGGACCCTCTTGTCCGTTATCAGAAGACTCCAAAGCGTAGACATTGAGTTTCTTGAATTCCAATGCTTGCCCGGTTTCCCTGTTTTGGTTATCACCCGCGTAGAAATTCTCACTAGGGTCACAGTCAGGATTATGATTTTCGCGCATAGACCGAGATTTAGGATCGTAGTAAGCGGATTCCGAATCCAGACTGCGGAGGTACTTTGCTGTATCCTCGCGAATTCTCAAGTTCCTAACAGTTCTTGTGCTGCCACCGCCCGTGGTCCTCACACGTTTTTCAACCTTAGCAAAATCCCTTTGTTGGCTCTCATCGACTACTTTGGCTTCATCTTGACTCAAGTCCTGTAATTTCTTGATTTGTTGCCCATTTTGGGATTTCATTCTGGCCTCGTCCCTAGCTTCATACATCTTAGTATCGTGAGCATACCTTGCAAAGTCGTATCCGTTCCATCTGTCACGCTTGGAATCATAATCTAATTCGCTGGAGGTTGTCTGGTAAATCTTCTCGTCAGGAGCAATAAACATGTTTGTGTGCTTTGCTTTTTTCTCTCTAGGCCTTTCCATACACGCCTTTGCGGTTTGGTTTCGGAAACCGTAACAATGACGTAAGCATGGGAGTATGCCATTTTGGTAATTAAGTTGATAATCGAAGGGTGTTTTTATAAGAAGCTGAATATATAAGCACATCCTTCGAGACTTCGAACAAAAAAAAAAAAAAGGCTCTCTTTTCTCCAAACACTACTAAATCGTTCGCTTCCTCAAAAGCTCTTCTGCAAATCGTTGGGAATTCGTCTCTGTAAATCCTTCTGTGAGTTCTTCTTCATTCGTTCTCTTTTATCTTTTCATCTACTCCTCATCGTCTTCTTGAGTTTTTTTTTCCTTTCAGTTTTCATATTTGATTCCAATTTCTACATTTAAAAAAATATATTTAAACTACATACCCTAACCCTAAATTTCACCCTCTTCCTAAGAGTTTCAGAAAGTCGAACATGAAAGTTCTCTGTCTTTGATGATAGTATGGGTTGTTATGCAGGTTATTTCAGTAGCTTTAGGTTTAAGTTTTTTAATCTAGGTTTTCGTTTGATTCGGGGGTTCGCTTTTGTCTGCGAAAGTTGGAAACTCTAACCCTAGTTTTAAAATTAGGGTTTCTTATTTTTGGGAAAAATAAGTATATCATATATGGGTTTCATTTTTGGATTAATTTTAACATTGGGGGTGTTTTATTTGATTACATTGTTTAACTTGATGTATAATTACTTTCATTTGTTGAATTGAAGTTGGATTATTAGGTCATACTGTCATTTTTTTTATTTTATTTTTGCCATGGGGATATTTTTTTTCCCTACTTTTCTTGGGTTTTACTTTCTTTTGTGAGATTACAGATTTTTGTAAGCTTACAATGTGCGGTGGCATCTTCAATGTGATCTTTTCAAGTTTTTTTTACTGTGTGAAAATATTTTATGTGAGGCATGGGGAAAGATGGTGGTTTCCTACAACCTTAGTCTGCAGTTGATCTCCAACAGAAATTGGGGATTTTCTTGTTTTTTTCTTCTTCCTGTGGAGTTATGTTTGTTGTTGATTTCCCTTCTTTTCTGCTTTATGGACTCTATTGTTTGATAATGGTCAAATACTGATGGAGATCTTTCTTTCTTCTTCAGGAGATTCCTTCATTTACACTTTATGGTTATCTGTTCCTTCGATAGACAGAGTTACTGATTGTTGGGTTTCCAATGGCGGCAAATGGAAATGCCTCCGGGAAAGGCAATAGTTACACCATCGATCTTGAAACCTTCAGCAAACGCTTGAAGGCATTTTACTCTCACTGGAAGGAGAACAAGACTAATTTCTGGGGTGCCTCGGATGCAATTGTTATTGCAACACCCCCTGCTTCAGATGATCTTCGCTACTTGAAATCCTCTGCTCTGAACTTGTGGTTGTATGGTCTGGAGTTCCCTGAAACTATTATGGTTTTCATGGACAAGCAAATCCACTTCTTGTGTGGTCAGAAGAAGGCATCACTGCTTAATGAAGCGAAAAAATCCACAAAGGACACTGTTGGTGCTGAAACTGTGATGCATATCAAGGGGAAGAATGATGATGGTACTGCATTGATGGATGATATTTTCCAGGCTATTTCGAAGTCAAGTGATAATGGCTCCCCTATTGTTGGATACATTGCAAAGGAGGCACCTGAAGGTAATCTGCTGGAGTTGTGGAGTGACAAACTGGAAACATCCAACCTACAACTTGCTGATGTAACTAGTGGGTTTTCGGAGCTATTTGCTGTCAAAGACAACACTGAGATTACTAATGTCAAGAAAGCTGCATTTCTGTCTTCTTCCGTGATGAAGCATTTTGTTGTGCCGAAGCTTGAGAAAATTATCGATGAGGAGAAGAAGGTTACACATTCGTTGTTGATGGAAGACACTGAGAAGGCAGTTCTGGAACCTGCAAAGGTCAAGGTGAAGCTGAAAGCAGATAATGTTGATATTTGTTACCCTCCAATCTTTCAAAGTGGGGGAGAGTTTGATCTCAGGCCGAGTGCTTCTAGCAATGAAGAGAATTTGTATTATGATTCAGCAAGTGTGATTATATGTGCTGTTGGTTCTCGCTATAACAGTTACTGCTCAAATGTGGCAAGGACATTTCTTATTGATGCAAATGCATTGCAAAGTAAAGCTTATGGGGTTCTCCTTAAGGCCCAGGAGGCAGCGATTGGTGCTTTGAAGGCAGGGAGCAAGGTCAGTGCGGCTTATGAAGCTGCCCTTGCAGTGGTTGAGAAAGATGGGCCCGAGTTTGTTCCAAACCTGACTAAGATCGCAGGAACAGGAATTGGATTGGAGTTCCGTGAATCAGGTCTGAATTTGAATGCCAAGAACGACAGGATATTGAAAGCAGGGATGGTGTTTAACGTTTCCCTTGGGTTTCAAAACTTGCAAGCACAGACAAACAATCCAAAGACAGAAAAGTTTTCTTTATTGCTTGGTGATACTGTGATTGTCAAAGAAAATATTCCAGAAGTTGCAACCATGATCAGCTCAAAAGCCGTGAAGGATGTGGCTTACTCGTTCAATGAGGACGATGAGGAAGAAGAAGTAAAACCTAAAGCTAAAGCAGAGCCTAATGGCAGTGAAGCTTTGTTGTCTAAAGCCACTCTCAGATCAGACAACCAGGAGATGTCGAAGGAAGAGTTGCGAAGGCAGCATCAGGCCGAACTCGCTCGCCAGAAAAATGAAGAAACGGCAAGGAGGTTGGCTGGGGGTGGATCTGGAGCAGGAGATGGTCGTGGTGTAGCTAAAGCTTCAAGTGATCTAATTGCCTATAAGAATGTAAATGATGTCCCACCTTCTAGGGAATTGATGATTCAAATTGATCAGAGGAATGAAGCTATTATCTTACCGCTCTATGGGAGCATGGTCCCATTCCACGTGGCCACAGTCAAGAGTGTGAGTAGTCAGCAGGATAACAGAACTTGTTATATCAGGATTATCTTTAATGTACCTGGGACAGCATTCGTTCCTCATGATGGAAACTCGAAATCTCACAAGGACATCTATTTGAAGGAGGTCTCATTTCGCTCCAAGGACCCGAGACATATCAGTGAAGTGGTAAACATGATCAAAACTCTCCGGCGGCAGGTTGCATCGAGGGAGTCAGAGAGGGCAGAGAGAGCCACTTTGGTCACTCAGGAGAAGCTGCAACTGGCGGGTACCAAGTTCAAGCCAATGCGGTTGTCTGACCTCTGGATACGCCCTCCATTTGGAGGAAGAGGTAGAAAGCTTTCTGGTACTCTTGAAGCTCATGTCAATGGTTTTCGCTATTCAACTAGCAAGCCAGATGAGCGTGTTGATATTATGTATGGGAATGTCAAGCATGCTTTCTTCCAGCCTGCAGAGAAAGAGATGATCACACTTTTGCACTTTCACTTGCATAACCACATTATGGTGGGCACTAAAAAGACAAAGGATGTTCAGTTTTATGTTGAAGTGATGGATGTGGTGCAGACCCTGGGTGGTGGAAGAAGATCTAACCATGATCCAGACGAAATTGAGGAAGAGCAGCGGGAGAGAGATAGGAAGAACAGGATCAACATGGATTTCTCAAACTTCATCAACAAAGTGAATGATCTATGGGGGCAACCTCAGTTCAGAGGGATGGACCTTGAGTTTGACCAGCCACTTAGGGAGCTTGGCTTCCACGGTGTGCCTTACAAGGCATCGGCCTTTATTGTCCCAACTTCGAGTTGCCTGGTGGAGCTTATTGAAACACCCTTCTTAGTGGTGTCCTTAAATGAGATTGAGATTGTAAATCTGGAGCGTGTTGGACTTGGTCAGAAGAATTTTGACATGACAATTGTGTTTAAAGACTTCAAACGTGATGTTCTCCGAATAGACTCAATTCCCTCAACTGCGCTGGATGGCATCAAGGAGTGGTTAGATACAACAGACCTGAAGTACTACGAGAGCAGGCTGAACCTGAACTGGAGGTCTATATTGAAGACAATCACAGATGACCCGGAGAAGTTCATAGAGGACGGTGGATGGGAGTTCCTAAACATGGAGGTAAGTGACTCTGGATCTGACGAGTCTGAAGAATCAGATCAAGGGTACGAACCTTCGGATGGTCAGTCAGATTCTGCATCAGATGAAGAGGATTCAAGTGGTGGATCACTGGTGGAGTCGGATGAAGATGAGACGGAAGAGTCGGAAGAAGAGTCAGACGAGGAGGAGAAAGGGAAGTCATGGGAGGAGTTGGAAAGAGAGGCTAGCAATGCAGACAGGGAAAAGGGGGTAGAGTCAGACAGTGAAGAAGAGAGGAAAAGGAGGAAGATGAAGGCATTTGGGAAGTCTAGGGTCCCTGATAGGAGGGACCCTAGGGGTAGCGGTGGTCCTCCAAAGAGAGCCAAATTGAGGTAGGAAAACAGAACTTATTGTAAGAAGGATGGATCCACACGGTCTCTGTTTATCATAGTTGTTAAGGTGCAAGCAATAGTAGAGGTAAGTAAAGTTAGGTAGATAAATGATGAAGATGGTAGTTTTTATTAGCATCTGCTTAGATATTTTTGGTATAATCTACTTCCTCCCATTTTTTTTGTTTTTTTTTTTTGGGCAAGGGATATTAGGAAAACAAAAGCAGCAGTATTTCCTCTTGTGCTGTAAGAATGACGTTGGTTTTTTTTGGCATTATATACTAGGTATAGGCCGGGGCTCAACCTCTTCGTTGATTGATTTATGTTGTATGGTTTTTCATTCCATCCTTTCTTCCTAAGAATTACTCGGGCCATAAACTTCAGCGATTAGGAACAATCTTAGTATTTAGTTAATGGTGTTATAGTAACGTGTTTAGTTAGTCAAGTCATAATAACGTCTTCAGTTACTCGGATCAGATTAGTAGCTTGTTTAGTTAGCCGGGCCATACAACAATTGAAAATTGTCCCAGTACTTAGTTAGTCTTAGTTAGTCAAGCCATAATAACCTCTTTATAAAATATAGTCCCCACTTTAAAATTTGGAGTGATTAGGTTGAAATTTAGAGGGTCGAATCTATAAGGAAAATCCCGACGTCTTGCTGGCATGATAAAATTTGGTCAGCCGGTCAGTATCCTCACACAAAATTTTAGTCGACCGGTAATGATTGGGGTGGTGTTTAGGTAATCGTGTCATAGTAGCCGGGGCCGTGGATTAGAATTTCTAGAGTCAAATATAGTCCCCACTTTAAAATTACTTGTGATTAGGTTGAAATTTAGAGGGTCAAACCTATAAGGAAGATCCCGATGTCTTGCTTGCCTGATCAAATTTGGTCACACGGTCAGTATCCTCGCACAAAATTTTAGTCGTCCGGTAATGATTGGGGAGTGTTTAGGTAATCGTGTCATAGTAGCCGGGGTCTATGGCCCCGGTCGTGGATTAGAATTTCTAGAGTTGAATATAGTCCCCACTTTAAAATTAGCCATTATTATGTTGAAATATATAGGGTAGAACCTATAAGGAAGATCCCGATGTCTTGCTGGCCTGATCAAATTTGGTCAGCCGGTCAGTATCCTTGCACAAAATTTTAGTCGTCTGGTAATGAGTGAGGCGGTGTTTAGGTAATCGTGTCATAGTAGCCAGGGTCTATGGCCCCCGGTCGTGGATTAGAATTTATAGAGTTAAATAGAGTCTCCCACTTTAAAATTAGTTGTGATTAGGTTGAAATTTAGAGGTCGAACCTATAAGGAAGATCCCGATGTCTTGCTGGCCTGATCAAATTTGGTCAGCCGGTCAGTATCCTCACACCAAATTTTTGTCGTCCGTTCAGTATCCTCACACTCTTGTCGATTTTTGAAAAGTTGTTCTAAACTTATATAGCTTAAAGTATAATATAGCTAAAATATAATATAGCTTAAAATATAAAAATATATAAAGTATATATTACTTAAAGATTTAATACCTAAACAATAATAGAATTGAACATTAACTGAAAATACTAAGAACTTGAAATAGTAAAAATTGTCTCTTACGGTTATTAAAAAAAAAATTGCTCCCAAAAGAAATTAATGCAAAAGTGTTATACCATAGCTAGTAAGTTGTTGAAACATATTGATGCTTGTTCTGATTAGTAATCTTGATGGTCACGGAAATGTGTGATCGCTATGTAGTCTTGATAGATTTCAACCATCTTAGTTGGACTAATAATATTTTGTGTTGGTAAGATACATGGTGTGGTTTCTTTGTCCACCTGCAAGAATTATTCTGCGTCACTTGAAGTTTCATATGAATGATCACTAGAGTTGGGTTGTTTTCTTATAGAGGCTTGGGTTATCTGTGACAATTAGTAAAAGTAAGAATTCAGTGTTGTTATTGGTTTTTTGTTCTTCTTGTTGTTAGAAAAAATAATAATACCTTCATTGTTTTTCTGGTGGTATCTATTTTCATAATTTATTTTGCTTCAAAAGACATGATTCTCCATGTGAGTTTTGCTACTTCTAAGCGAAAGACGCATATATAGCCCTTTATACTGCTTGTTACCTCCTTTCTGAATTCTCTTTGGGTTTCCTGCAATTAGGTTTAATTGTTGTTATGTAACATGGTGCTCATTAGCATAAAATTGGTTGTTTGATCGGCCGATCAATATCTCCCATAAAATTTTAGACAGCGTGTAGGGGTCGTTTAGTTAGCCGTGACATAATATAGTGTGTTAGTCGGGTCATATTAGCATGTTTTAATTAGTCAGGTATTCTAGGGCCGTGAGTTAAACCTGCAGATTACCCGGGACCTGCGACCCTGCAATTTTGTTGTCGGGTAAATTCATCTGGGACCTACGGCCCCGACCGTGGATTAAAATATCTAGGATAAAATGTAGTCTCCACATTAAAAATTAATTCTGATTAGAATGAAATCTATAGGTTTGAGCCTATATGTTATCGGGCGTATGGTGTTTTGTTGGTTGGCCGTGCCTTTTAAACTCTTTTGGAAACTAATACTCGGTATTAAAGTTAATCGTGTTTAATTAGGAAATCTAATTATATATCAAATGAAATTAAGGTTAGATTAGGCATTTAGGATTAATGGCTAGGCCAGGGTTAACATTATCAGGTCACAGTAGTCGGGGCTTTCGACCATTAGGGATGATCCCATTATTTAGTTAGCCGTGTACAATATTTATTTCATCATATTTATTTAGTGAGATTATAATATCCGGAACGACTCGAAATCTTAGTTAATGAGGTCATAGTAGTTGGGGGCCACTAAAAATGCAATCAGGAGCCGCCCAATGTTTTGATATCATCAAGTCATGATAACATGTTTAGTTAATCGGGTCATAATAACCGGCACCATTAGTTTTTAATTAGTCGAGTCATTATAGTCGGCGTCCATCAAAAACTACATTACCGCAGACATTCGTTTTATACATACTCCTGTTCGTAAATGATATCTACACACGATAAACTACACCTAAACTGTGTATAAAGTGACATAGGATGGATAAGCTTTTGAACTTTTTATGGAGCCGTCTTCTTTTACAGTGAATATGTGCTCATGGAACTGCCCTGAGTAACACGTTATATAAGGCTTCCCTCTTTGATATTGGAATCATTGTTGCACAACTCAAAATCTAATTAACCGTGTTAGATTATCTAATTATATATGGAAATTAAGGTTAGATTAGGTATTTAGGATTAGTGTCTAGGCTAGGGTTTACCATGTTTAATCTGCACCTCGATTCAATTTAATGAATCCGTCTAATTGCCTTGTATTTGATGGTTTGATTTATTTTGGATTGGATCCAGCGTATTTGAGACATCATGGAATTTAATGCATTGCAGCACACATACCAAATATAGTCGGAATCTGACTCATACGTGAACTTAACAACATTCTCCCACAGTAGTATCATCGAACCATGAACCATGAAAGGTGAATGCTTCGCAAATATGTCCTAACCCTGAACCCATACCTACATGAACCACGGTAAAGATGCCGATTCAGAGGCAAGTCCTTTTACGGAAGCAAGCTTGGTCAAGAACAGGTGGTTTAGGAATTTTGTCAAAAAATTACTATGTATTCTGCTGTTATTAAGATGTGTATCTCCAGAAACCCACATTGCCAAAACCATTCACCACTTATAATCTTCACTATTGATACTTGTCCAACATATTTCTCAAATCTCCACAGTTTCTAGCCATTGTTTCCCTCTTCCACTCAACCTTTGCAAACACCTTCAGAATCAGACCCATGGCTAGAGTAGCTACCATCGTTGTGTCAGTAGCGAGAAACAATGGGAAAAAAAACCCTTCTTATCTGATTTAAAAATAGCTACCGGTTGACATCCTGAGGCCAACCCCTAATTCATAAGAAAGTAACTGAGACCCGTCAAAAGTACAATTTAAACCATGATGAACTATTTAATTACCAGCATCGTCTGGTTCAGCTTTTATTGCACTTGCGGCTAGTTTTGGTGTTTTTGCAATTTTCCTTGTGGCAGCCTCATAAACATGAATAAGAGCGTTAAGACTTGCAAATGTAATAAAAAAATCAGGCTATGTGGCACCATTTAGGAAAGAAACAAAAAGAAAAATGAAAGTTGAAAATCAATGCTGGAATTGTTGTCTATTACCATCAATCTAATCATTACAAATGAACTTGCCACCTATCTGCTGATGGATATGAATACTCGGATATTTATTTAGTTTCTTTTTTTTGAGTTCGACTTATAAAGACCTGTACAAAACTATAGCATGCTAACTGGTCCAACACAAACAATAAACAAACATTTTTATTGTAAACTAAAGGTTATAGAATCACCAACCTTAACTTCTTTATGTGAGCTTTTTAACTCAGCGGACTTTCTATAAGGGTGCACACCACATTTCCCGGTACTTTATTATCTTAGTTGTTGTTTCTTCTTCCTTACAGTGCAACAGATTCAGGGTAGTCGAAACAAACCTCATGCCAGGAATTCCTTCACATCTTTCCTTTCTTGTTATTGGCCTCTTCTTCAAAGCTTTAATTGACGCGTATCTCACTCCTCCAATAAGTTCTCATACACCCTATATGATTCAAACAGTTTAGTGGTAGTTCAATGTGAAAACCGAGAAAAGTAGAAGCACAAAATAGATGCATGAACATGGTAAGTTACTGCAGCTATCACCCCAGAACCCAAAAAAAAGCCAGTAAAATAATACCTGAATCATTATCAAAATAAAATAAAATAACAAACTGAAGATGAAGATAAACAATTAACTGAATCAATGAAAGTTAATTGAATTTTTATAGTCTTTATTAGTATTACTATAAACAATTCATATTGTTTCCATGAGTTTTTTAAATTCGGCTTTTAATTTATTTCTTCTTTTTCTGATATTCAGGCTATGAAATATAAGACGTATAGAAAATAAGAAAATAACCATATACTTGTATTATCATACTAAAAAGCGAATGTTTAGATTAATTACCTTCATAGAACATTAATATTCAAGCTGATCCACATCTATTTCTGCCCGCATTTGCATATGCTCGCATATGTAACAAAATAAGAGAATGGTACCACCCAATGTTCGTATTTGTACATATAAATTCATAGGAACAAATAAAGCATGGCTAAAAGGGCAAACTGATTCCATGTTCATTTTACCTTTCGTTCGTGAGTGTGTACACCAAACTTATATCCAAGGTCAGCAACATGGACTTTTGTCCTCTCAACCACTTTCCCATCTGGTGTGATAACAGTAATTGTTGAAAACATTCATTAGAAGAGTTAAGATTCTAGCTATATAGAGTTAGAGTGAAGAACAATGCAAATTAACTAAAACTTGAATTAGTACCTACATCGGACAACCATATTAATTGTAATGTACAGATGAAACAAAGTCTGGTTATCAAGAGAAAGTACATATTATCTTCTTGGCACCTCTTCTCGAGAAAATCAAGTGTTTCTCTCTATTACATATGTACTTCAACATTCTGCATAGAGGGCACAATATGGCCTTGTGGCACTCGTGTCATTACATTGCAAGTTTGCATGATACTTTGTAATTAGATTACAGATTATTCTTAAGAATTGTTTTGACTTGAATGTAGCTGAGGAAAAAAAAGGGAAAATTTTGGATGCACCATTTATAAGCTCTTTATCAGATAAAGGGTTTGTCAACAATTAGCCAAGCAGGAAAGCACAACCTAAACTCATACCAACTAAGATCCCAAATACCATGTCATTTATCCCTTATTGGATAATTATCTAAGTAATACATACCAAAAAATACAAGCCAATATTTTAGCAAAAGCTATAGTACACTCACCAGTTGCCATATCTTGATTATTTGTACTTAATTCCATCATTCCATCTGCTGATACGTTACCTGAATAACTTGGCGTTGGATCATCTATGGAGTACTGGACATTGAACTGGGTTACTGAAACAAAGCAGGATCCTCATCCTATTAACAAAAATCCTTTAGACATCCAGTGAGATCATCTCTCGTTGCTCTTGAAACATAAGCTAGCAAACTTTTTCACACAATATCAAATTCAAACGCAATTCAAAGAACTTGGATACAGTAAATTTTGACCGTAGAAATTTCAAAATACTATACTACTAATCAAACTAATGGCATTAGATGAAATCTTGATAACCATGAGTTCCACCGATGGAAATAACGTAATCAGAATCAACATGACTGAAACTTGAAGTTATTAGGCATATTGCCAGAGGATGGAAACATAAATCTCTGGTAATCAAAGAGCACATGTCAATTAATATTAAGTTCAGGCATTATTTTAGGTACCATCAAGCTATAAGATATCATTACATTATAAAAGATCAAGATCAGGTATAATATAAGCCATATTATCATCAAGCTCCACCACCAGGTCAATCATCAACAAAGACCTTCCAGTTCCTATCAAAAAGATCAAAATCAATAAATAAATTTATTTGTCTAACTATTTTATTTGTTTGTTCATCAAACTCCGATTAGAAATTGATCTTTACAAACCTGACTTATTGTCTCACCAAAATATTTGATTCCCAAAGAACAAAAATTAGCAGAAGAAATTAATCAGAATGATTTAGTAACCTGTAAAAAAAAAAATGCGAACAACAAAAAAACAAAGATGTGAACCTTATACCTTACAATAAACTCATAATTTATATGATGAAAATCTGTATCAATCGGTAAACCCAGTTAGGAATTTTACAAACACTAATATATTGTAATCTCATAACATTACTTGCTCACACATGTTTCTGAAATCAGCTAAAACAATTAATGCAATAATTAATCAAAGTTACGATTAGCTGATGTACTTTAACCAAGTATGCTGAACCCTAACAAATTGAACAAAAAAAAAAAAAAAAAAAAAGTTTAAAACGATTGGTGAACAACCATTGAATTAGCAGCAAACTGGTGACCGAGTGGTATTTCTGCCTTTGCTTATCTTTCTTACCATGGATATCTCCCATGGTCAGAGCTTCAATCCTTGTTCCTCGATGGTCCCTTATCTGTCATAAACTTGACTGTTTTCAAGTCCATTATCCGGACTTGGTCTATTTCTTCGATGCACTGGACTTCTACTTCTAGATCAAATATATTCCCTTCCTCTTCTAGGAATATCATCCCTACCACCTTGCTCGCTCTCATACTGAGGTCACATTCAACAGAGACACCCTGCCAACATCTTACTATAAATCACAAAGGAACAAATTATTATTTCTAGTCAAAATCAGAATCTTTGTATACCTTAATCCGACAACCACCAGCATTAATCAAAAAGAATTCTGAAGAAGGACCGATTGATGTCATCTTTGATATTTTGCTAAGAATTACCTTCCCCTAAAATCCCAAATAACATAGGGATAAGAAATATAACAAAAGATTCAGGAAGTATAGAGAATTGAGGTTAGAGGATAAGAAATAAGAAGATAAATAACCTTTTTTTGGGTGGCTTCAGCGACTTTTGATCGAGTTTCTCGAGAAAAAACCCTAAGCACGAAAAGAATTGAGGTGGAGTTCCAAAGAGATGGAGATTTAAAAGTATTCGACATAAAAGTGGAAGGAGACCCTTTTATGTTAAACACCACGAGTTTCTCATGTCCGGGAGTCCTTTTCAGCCGTCTAATGACTATTCCATCAGGAGCTTCCCAACCTTCGGATCGGGTCTATATTAAACGTCGTCCGTCTGATAGCTTTTGTCATCATGGAGACAAACACCATACCTTTTTATAACAATGATATATATTCCTTGTCTATTCTTTTGCTGTTTAGTGTGTGAGAATGATGTTGTATAGAATAATCGTGTTATAAGAACTGAAATAATTTGAGCAGCTAAACTAGCTGTTTTTGTAACTTATAAGCAATAACTTATTTAAACAGTCAGTCATACGGTAATTATCTATCAATGCAATGAGGTTATCCTGTTTCTCTTAAAAAAAAAAAGGTCTATTTTTGGGAAAACATTGGATTGTCTTCATCAGCCAAGTTTGTAACATTTGCAGAACATACTTTGGTAGTTGGGGGTAAAATAAATAAAGAAGAACATGAATCAGAGACCTTTTTTTTTGGAAAAGCATTCATTAAAACCGACCAAGTGGAAGAGAAAAATTCCCACTTAGCATTACAAACTGTTAAATAGTTGTTTTCAGGCATCATCTGTTCCATATTCTCACCTACAGATGGTGATTGAAGGAATAAATTTGCACTGCCCGGTAGTTCAGTCCTTATATGCTGATTAGGGAAATTACATTTTAACAAATTGAAATAATTAATTAAGTTCTTGATAGAATATAAGGAGTCTATTGTGCGAAAATTCCCCCTGATTCTGCACATGCCCGTTGAGTTGCTTTCTAACTTCCTTGTCTTCCACTTCCAGAGTCACCTCCTCCACTTTCTTTCTCTTTGCTATTTTGAGTTTGGCTATTACTCCTACTGTGTGGGCATCCCGCAAACATTCTGCGCTGCATCTAACCCCTGCCGTTCCTATAATACAACCATTTTGAGAAGAGTGGAAAATGGAAATAAAGATTCTTGAAACTTTAGAGGTTGAAGGACCTCAAATAATCAGGACAAGAGGAAAAAGAATAACACAAGACTTTGCAACATATAAAGGGAATAAAAACTTCAGATTAAAAAAGAAAGAAAAAGACAATCAATCAAGATGATAATACAAACTCATTTTTCTCTTAGTGAAAAGGAGTCTTTTTCCCATGTCGCAACAATGTCCTTATTTTTCCTAATTCTTAAGGGGAGTTGATAGGCTTTAAACCATGTTATTTCACATACATGTTCTCACTGGGAAAATATCATATCCAATATCACCGTCCCTTAATGTAAGTTCTTCTAATTTCAAACCAAAAGTTATCCTATCATATGCTTTTCCAAAATCTAATTTCAAAGCAAACAACCCTGATTTTCCTTTTTTATGTTTAAAAGAGTGGAACAATTCATTAGTTATCAAAACAGAATCGAAGATAGATCCATATTTAATAAAAGCATATTGGGGATATATCATACAATTAAGAAAAGGAGCAAGTCTAGAAGCTAAAGTTTTAGTAATTATCTTATAACAGAAATTACATAAAATAATAGATCTAAACTGACGAGGAGAACATGGATTATCTAACTTAGGGATCAAAGTTAAATATGTCTTTTTAGATCAGGATACACTAAGCTATTAGCAAAGAAAGACCTAATTAGACAAGAAACATCGACACCCACCATAATATCAATACCAACATATTCCAGTATTTAACAAAGAAATGGCCTTGGAACCATGGGTCCTGGAGCTTTCAAAGGACCCAGAGCATGTAAAGCAGTATTGATTTCTAAGTCAGATACAGGGGCAATCAAAGAAGTATTCATATCATAAGTGACAAATTTAGTGATCAAGGGATTAAGTAAAGCTAAAGAACAAAGAGAAGGACCAGTAGAAGTAAAAAGGGTCTTAAAGAAACCTACATGAACAGAAGACACATCCTCTTGGCCAGAAAAACAAACACCAATATCATTTTTGAGTTTAATACACAAGTTTGTGAATCTCATATCTAAAGTTCATATACAGCTAAGCATAAAAAACAGATAGTTACCAATTTCGACAAACACACTGGAGATTCATGTTTTCTTAGACTTGATCGGACATATCAGTAGCCTTCAGAAAGTTAATAATCCGCTCCCGAACCAAATCATTGCGCTGCAAGTAAATCTTAGCTTCCTCCCGACATAAATTTTGATATTTAATCTCAAATACCTTCTGATCTTCACTGCATTCCCCAAAATTAATAGCCATAGTAGTAGGATATGTAGGCACTGAAACAATAGGAGTAGGAGTAGCAGCAGCAAATCTCTTTGGGTCTTTCCTACTAATCTCCTGCCCATGCCAAATCTTCTTCATATATACATAACATCTCTTACCAAGAGTTGTGTTAATGTAATGACCTTCTGTTTTAATTTTCTTAAAAATGCTTCTATAGGTTGTCTTGAGCCTTCCAATTTTACCAATCACTTGGTTTTGACTAATATCTTTATCTTCAAAAGAATCCTTAATAGAATTGTAAAATTCAGCAGTCATGTAATCAGTTCGACCCTCTGACCGCCATTTATGCATCCCTTTCAGAAGAGTGAGCTCATCTTTCTTGCTAAATACATGGGAAGGGATCATCCTTACTCCCTTCAAATTTTTATTCTCAGAGTTAGATCCATTATTAATCTCCTTATTCTTTTCATCCATATGAGATTCATTATTTATTTTCATCTTCTCTCAACACCATTATCTTCATTTCCAAAATGGCCAGGGATCTTTTCCTCCAACTTTATCTCCAATCCCTTATTGATCCTCTTATTCTTTTCCTCCATATGAGATTCATTATTTATTTTCATCTTCTTCTTATTCTTCTTCTTCTTCTTCTTCTTCATCTTCATCTTCTCCTCCTCCTCCTGTTTTCTAAAGTTGACCAGCTTATACCTCTGTTTTCTACTGCAGCTCAAAACTGCTAATGGGGTACCGTTTTGCTTGGGGGTGTACCAATATGCATATAGGACAAAAAAGCATTTGCCTTCGGGTTGGTACACCCCCAAGAAAAATGGTATCCCATTAGCAGCCTTGTATTTTTCTTCTGTACCTTTACTGGGATTTAACCATTACCTTGTCTATTAAGCCAAACACCATGGTTGACCGTTTCCCTTCCCTATGGCTTAATTCTAGCAAAATCCCTGATTCGCTTCGTTTTAATGCGGTGATTTCACTTCGCTACAGAGAAAAATGGATTAGATCTTATGCACTTTGAAACTAAGAAATCAGATATGGAAACTCGGTTTTTGTTCTTTTGTCAGACAGAAACTCAATTTCTGTGACTTTTTGGACAAATACTGTTTTCAAATTTTCAATATTAACCAATTTTTACTCAAATTTTTTCTTTTTAACCCTTTTATTTTATTTTTTTTCCTCTACTATATCTACGTTTTTTTATCTTAAATTCTTCTTTTTACCCATAAATAATAATTATCTAAACTCACTGAAAGAAAATTTGGAAAAAAGAAACTCAGTTTCTGTTTTGAACTATTTGCACGGAAACTAAATTTCCTTGTAGTTAAGCTGAGCGGTGCCTCTCCCCTATAGTGAGGTGCACCTTCATTCTCATTTCGCTTCGTTATAATTAAACTATAACTGTGACGGACCGGAAAATTATGCATGGCGCGCAGCCCATAACTCCCTCGATGTGCCATGATGAAACTACGATCCGGGCTTCAAAGATAGGAAAATGCACGTCCATCTACCCTTGCAAGCATGCTCGTAGAGCATGGTGCAGCTAACTCAACTTCCACACCGTTCCAAACTTACCCTTGTCCACAAAAGGGTATAAGGCCATAAGGCCAAGGACGATGCATATTGCATGCATCACTGGCTTCTCATACCAACTCTGTGTAGCTTGATAGTAAGTATGAGCATCCCTTTGCTGGCATGCAACTAATCATAATCAAGCTTGGCCGCAATCATCTCTTGTATCGAGCTACCGAGCTTAGATGATATGAGGGGCCAACGTGCTGGACCGGCAATGCTGCAACTCATTGCGGCTTACTACGTACCCTTCCCTACTCTAAAGGGATCAAGCATAGACCGTAGTTCATCCTCGAATGGATAGCAACTTAAGCCAAACTCGTTTGCAAGGCTGTGGCCTAGCAATAATGGTTATGGCCTGGTCCGTATAAGCCATTCCGCCAAGATGCACAATGATTATACATCATCGGGTCCATGACATGGCATAGTGATGCCTAAGCACCAAATGCCCTCTTCGAAAGGCTACGCAACTGTAAATGAGCCTTATGCATCATTTATACTCTTACGGCTAAGCTATGAAGCTTACTTGGTACATAGTCCGCATATGCACCTTCAACCAACTACCCCTCCCTATATATGTTTATTTGACATTTTTACAACTTTGATTAGGGGAGCAAAAATCATTCATCAACTCCCACTTTTACCGTATTAGCACAATGATTGCGTATTAGCACAATGATTGCGTGTAATGATTGCCTATTCGCATAATGATTGCGTGTAATGATTGCGTATTAGAACAATGATTGCGTGTAATGATTGCGCAACACTCGTTCGGCCAACCCTCTCTGGCCTGATGCACAATGATTATGCGATATTTGCTATAAGACAATAGCTTTCATAATGCGTAATGATTACGCTGCGAGCTCAAGGCCACCTACCCAACTGGCATAATGCATCATTTGATGCGAGATTTGGCTCTTGGCCAAATGCCAAACACAATGCGTCATTTTGACGCGGTATTTGCCTTAAGCCAATATGCTTCTCACCACGCAACGAAAGCTTTGGATGAAGCTTCATCTCGGGCCATGGCGCATCTTTCAGCATGTGCCATGCTAAAAACACGGGGTGTAACATTATTCACCCTTTTAAAGAATTTCGTCCCCGAAATTCAAAACAAAAACTATTGTGGACAAACTCTTCGGTTTGGATTCCTGAGCAAAAGTCTCATACCAATTGCCCAGAAATCACGGGTTTCTTCAAGTTATCGTTAACATCAATTTAGACCTTCTTAGCAAACGTCCCATACCGCATACTCAGGAATCCAAAAAGAGTCAACAATGTTAACAAGAATCTCAAATGGCCAGTGCCAAAAGGATATCTCAACAAGATATCCTAGATGGCGTCCCATACCACCACCTAGGAATCCCTAAGGTTCACAAGGTTGAATATGTCATCGAAATGACAAGATTTTAGCGCAGTACTGTGTGGAACAGAATCCAGTTGCCCACCGTCCCTGACGGTCATCCAGGTTGCCACTCATAAGTGGGATGCTAGTCGGTCCTGACAACACACACCATTGGCCAGTTTCCAATGTATGGGGATGATTAGTCCCATTGTCTACCTACCGTCCCAGACGGTCTTCCAGATATCCACTCGTAAGTGGGGTGCCACTTAGGCCAGGCAAACTCACAGCACTTCCACAAGTTCAACTCGATTCGCAAAGTAATTGGCATTACAGTCAAAAACTCTTTCCACGCAAAAGTTGGCCTACTCTCCAACTATATTTCCTTTAAGTTAAAATCAAACTTGCAGACGCAACCAAAGACACTAGCAAAGATTCCGTTGTGTAACACCCCGGAAGATGCGTATCTTTGATCTTACATAACGCCATGCTAAAAACACGGGGTGTTATATTTCCAGTTGGAAATGCGTATCTTTGATCTTACACAATGGAAGCTTTGATAGTGTCTTTGGTTGCGTCTGTAAGTTTGCTTTTAACTTAAAGGAAATAAAGTTGGAGAGTAGGCCAACTTTTGCGTGGAAAGAGTTTGTGACTGTAATGCCAGTTACTTTGCGAATCGAGTTGAGCTTGTGGAAGTGCTGTGAGTTTTCCTGGCCTAAGTGGCACCCCACTTATGAGTGGATATCCGGAAGACCGTCTGGGACGGTGGGTAGACAATGGGACTGATCATCCCCATACGTTGGAAACTGACCAATGATGTGTGTTTTCAGGCCCGGCTAGCATCCCACTTACGAGTGGCAACCTAAATGACCGTCAGGGACGGTAGGCAACTGGATTTTGTTCCACACAGTACTGCGCTAAGATCTTTGCATTTCGATGACATATTCAAACTTGTGAATCTTAGGGATTCCTAGGTGGTGGTATATGACGCCATCTAGGATACCTTGTTGAGATATCCTTTTGGCACTGGCCAATTGAGATTCTTGTTAACGTTGTGGACTCTTTTTGGATTCCTGAGTATGAGGTATGGGACGTTTGCTCAGAAGGTCTAAATTGATGTTCACGACAACTTGAAGAAACCCGTGATTTCTAGGCAACTGGTATGGGACTTTTGCTCAGGAATCTAAACCGAAGAGTTTGTCCATAATATTTTTGTATTGAATTTCGGGGACGAAGTTCTTTAAAGGGGTGAATAATGTAACACCCCATGTTTTTAGCATGGTGCATGCTGAAAGATGTGTCATGGCCCGAGATGAAGCTTCATCCAAAGCTTTCGTTGCGTGGTGAGAAGCATATTGGCTTAAGGACAATACCGCGTCAAAATGGCGCATTGTGTTTGGCATTTGCCAAGGAGCCGAATCTCGCATCAAATGATGCATTAGGCCAGTTGGGTAGGTGGCCTTTAGCTCGCAGCGTAATCATTGCGCATTATGAAAGCTATTGGCCTATAGCCAATATCGCACAATCATTGTGCATCAGGACAGAGAGGGCTGGCCGAACGAGTGTTGCGCAATCATTTCACGCAATTATTGTGCTAATACGCAATCATTACACGTAATCATTGTGCGAATAGGAAATCATTACACGCAATCATTGTGCTAATACACAATTATTACACGCAATCATTGTGCTAATACGCAATCATTGCACATGAACAGTAAAAGTGGGAGTTTATGAATGATTTTTGCTCCCCTAATCAAAGTTGTAAAAATGTCAAATAAACATATATAGGGAGGGGTAGTTGGTTGAAGGTGCATATGCGGACTATGTACCAGGTAAGCTTCATAGCTTAGCAAGAAGAGTATAAATGATACCTAAGGCTCATTTATAGTTGCGTAGCCTTTCGAAGAGGGCATTTGGTGCTTAGGCATCACTATGCCATGTCATGGACCCGATGATGCATAATTATTGTGCATCTTGGCGGAATGACCTATACGGACCAGGCCATAACCATTATTGCTAGGCCACAGCCTTGCAAACGAGTTTGGCTTAAGTTGCTATCCCTTCGAGGTTGAACTACGGTCTGTGCTTGATCCCTTTAGAGTAGGGAAGGGTACGTAGGAAGCCGCAATGAGTTGCAGCATTTTCGGTCCAGCACGTTGGCCCCTCATATCATCTAAGCTCGGTAGCTCGATGCAAGAGATGATTGCGGCCAAGCTTGATGAGGCTTAGTTGCATGCCAGCAAAGGGATGCTCATACTTCCTATAAATCTACACAAAGTTGGTAAGAGAATCAAGTGATTCATGCAATATGCATCGGCCTTGGCCTTATGGCCTTATACCCTTTTGTGGACAAGGGTAAGTTTGGAACGGTGTGGAAGCTGAGTTAGCAAGGGCAGATGGACATGCATTTGCCTAGATTTGAAGCACGGATCGTAGGTTCATCATGGCGCATCGGGGAAGTTATGGCCTGCGCGCATCTGGCGCGCCAGGCATAATTTTTCGGTCCATCACAGTTGGTATCAGAGTAAGTTCCGAGATATCTCTAGGGACTGTGCGGAGTGGACTCGTCAACGAGTATTCTTCCTTCTTAAAGAAAATAAATTTTGAGAGTATGCCAACTTTTGCGTGGAAAGAGTTTGTGACTGTAATGCAAGTTACTTTGCGAATTGAGTTGAGCTTGTGGAAGTGCTGTGAGTTTGCCTGTCCTAAGTGGCACCCCACTTACGAGTGGATATCCGGAAGACCGTCTGGGATGGTGGGTAGACAATGGGACTGATCATCCCTACACGTTGGAAACTGGCCAATGGTGTGTGTTGTCAGGCCCGACTAGCATCCCACTTACGAGTGGCAACCTGGATGACCGTCAGGGACGGTGGGCAACTGGATTCTGTTCCACATAGTACTGCGCTAAGATCTTGTCATTTCGATGACATACTCAACCCTGTGAATCTTAGGGATTCCTTGATGGTGGTATGGGACGCCATCTAGGATACCTTGTCGAGATATCCTTTTGGCACTGGCCAATAGAGATTCTTGTTAACGTTGTGGACTCTTTTTGGATTCCTGAGTATGCGGTATGGGACGTTTGCTCAGAAGGTCTAAATTGATGTTCACGATAACTTGAAGAAACCCGTGATTTCTGGGCAACTGGTATGGGACTTTTGCTCAGGAATCCAAACCGAAGAGTTTGTCCACAATAGTTTTTGTTTCGAATATCGTGGACGAAATTCTTTAAAGAGGTGAATAATGTAACACCCCGTGTTTTTAGCATGGCGCATGCTGAAAGATGCGCCATGGCTCGAGATGAAGCTTCATCCAAATCTTCCGTTGCGTGGTGAGAAGCATATGAGCTTAAGGCTAATACCGCGTCAAAATGGCGCATTGTGTTTGGCATTTGGCCAAGAGCCAAATCTCGCATCAAATGATGCATTAGGCCTGTTGGGTAGGTGGCCTTGAGATCGCAGCATAATCATTGCGCATTATAAAAGCTATTGTCCTATAACCAATATCGCACAATCATTGTGCATCAGGCCAGAGAGGGCTGGCCGAACGAGTGTTGCGCAATCATTACACGCAATCATTGTGCTAATACGTAATCATTACACATGAACAGTAAAAGTGGGAGTTGATGAATGATTTTTGCTCCCCTAATCAAAGTTGTAATAATGTCAAATAAACATATATAGGGAGGGGTAGTTGGTTGAAGGTGCATATGCGGACTATGTACCAAGTAAGCTTCATAACTTAACCGGAAGAGTATATATGATGCCTAAGGATCATTTATAATTGCGTAGCCTTTCGAAGAGGGAATTTGGTGCTTAGGCATCACTATTCCATGTCACGGACCCGTTGATGCATAATCATTGTGCATCTTGGCGGCATAACCATTATTGCTAGGCCACAGCCTTGCAAACGAGTTTGAATTAAGTTGCTGTCCATTTGAGGATGAACTAAGGTCTTTGCTTGATCCCTTTAGAGTAGGGAAGGGTACGTAGGCATCCTCAATGAGTTGCATCATTGCCGGTCCAACACGTTGGCCCCTCATATCATCTAAGCTCGGTAGCTCGATGCAAGAGATGATTGCGGCCAAGCTTGATGAGGCATAGTTGCATGCCAGCAAAGGGTTGCTCATACTTCCTATCAATCTACACAGAGTTGGTAAGAGAATCCAGTGATGCATGCAATATGCATCGGCCTTGGCCTTATGGCCTTATACCCTTTTGCGGACAAGGGTAAGTTTGGAACGGTGTAGAAGCTGAGTTAGCTGCACCATGCTCTACGAGCATGCTTGCAAGGGCAGATGGACGTGCATTTTCCAAGCTTCGAAGCCCAGATCGTAGCTTCATCATGGCGCATCGGGGAAGTTATGGCCTGCGTGCATCTGGCGCGCTAGGCATAATTTTCCGGTCCGTCACAATAACGAAGTGAAATGCTCAACCATAGTGCTTGGCATTAGCTAAAGTTCTATGAGGATCGGGCGATAATGAGTTGACTCTATAGAAATAAAATTTCAATTTTTTCAATTAATCTCATTCTTTTGATTCTTTCCTTCATGTTTTTAAATCACACTATTTTCAATTAGCATATTCATTGTTTTCTTTGTTTACAGTTACTGTTAGTTTGATTTAATTCAAGGTTTTAATCAAACCTTATCAAAATTGAGTTTTATGGCTTTTGAGAATGTGGAACTAATATCTTTGTTTCCCTATGTGTTTACTTGCAGTGTTGTCCCAATATCGTTTGCTACTGTTATAGTTCTTTATATGCATTTGTGGTTGTTGTTCTAAAGCTTTTGGAAACTATTGTATATCCAGTCATTGTGAAAGAAACGTTGAAGAAGATGAATACACACTGGGCTGGTCCAGCTCGTATGCAGAAAGGAAAAACTTATTTGCATGTAAATTCAAAATTCAGAAAAGTCAAAAAAGTCAGTAAAGAATGATTCTTTGTTTCCTTTTTCTTCTCATCCTACCAAGTGAATACTATTTTGTTACCAAACTTAAGAAAATTCTCATGCCAAAAATATCTCGCAACCCCGTATTCTTCGTAATAAGAGTTGTCTAACCATAATATTCTACCAAAGTTACCAAAAGATATCTTTGGATATTAATCTTACATCTTCAAAACTTTTCTTAAATTGCTATAACCTTAATTTTTCTATAATGGATGATAATGTTGAAAACTCTATTGTTGATTTGGCTTCAAAATTTAGAAATGCAAAAATTAAGTTAAGAGATGTTGAAGAAGAGGTATCGGATAATAAAAAGAAGATAATGAATGAGAGGGTATGCTGACAGGGAAAATCATTATTGAAGGGACCATGAGTATGAAATTGGTGGAGAATCACATCAAGTTTACTTGTCCATTCACTCCTGAAGATGAACTTAATTTTTTTGAAATAGATACCGACATCATGGTGTTCAATTTTAACAGCTGGATAACCCTGAACAAAATGGGAAGAAAGGCCTTACAATATCAATGGAAAACTTCTAATCCTTTATGATTACAATAACGAAATGATTTATCAAGATTTGGATTATAATCATCAGTGTTTCTGGATTCAATTGAGTAAACTTCTACCTGAAAATGAATCCACCTGACGTAAAGAAAATTGGAGAAATAATGGGTGAAGTGATTACTATAATATTGAACCTGAAGATGTTGTTCTTTCTACTGGTTATCCAGCTAAAGCTTGTGACCGAATTTTCATTAACAACCCACTGAGAAGAGGATTTATGTCAATCACAAAATCAGTTGCACAAGATGGATAAGGTTCTTTTATGAGAAACACCTTCATAAGATTTTCCCTTCATGCTACAATCACACAAAAGGTGTTTGCAAAGCTTCTTTTGATTTTTTGGAAAAAGCTCATAAAAAACTTTATTTCTTTGGATTACCAGGTGCTAAAGGAAGAAATATTTCTCTAGGAATGAAGTGATCAACCTCTATAATTCCAAACATAACTCAAAGGAAAGTTGTCAAACAAACGCGCTTTTCACCCCCTCAAGATTGAATACAAGTTATCTCAAACATGATGATATCTGAACAGCAAGAAGGAAACTTGGAGATTGACAGACTTGGGAAAAAACTTAGAAGCTCAATGAATAACTCAAGGATGTGACCAATGCTACACTATCTTAATCACAGACTAGTGGAAATGTATCTGCTACAGAAACAACAACCAAGAACACTACTAGGGTCAACCAGACTAATAACATTACATGAGAGATCAAGGTAATCTTTACACCAAATACTGCTCATTTGCATTTACTTTCATCATACTATATTGATATTCCATCTTAGAATTTCTATTTTGGTTAGCTTAACTCTTTTAAATCCAGTAAATCTCAAGTAAATGTGAATTATTTTTCCTTCGTTAACAGCATCATGGAAGTTTTAGCATGGAATGTATGTAGATTTGGAAACAAAGCAACCGGGAACCATTTACAGTATATGCTCATTAGATCTCAGAGTCATGATATAATTTTCTTGCCTGGAATAAACAAATCAACTGAAAAGAATGCAATACCTTGTAGATGGCTTTAAATTTCCTAATGTCACGTGGAAAGATGGCATAAATTTACAAATTGTGGACATGCAACTAAATATCATTAAAAGTGTAGTTAAATTTGAGTAACCCCACTATATTATCTTGCATGTACGGTGCTCTTAAGGATAGGGATACAAAACTCAATAGAAGGGATACAAAACTCAGTAGAATTTTTAAGGATATCAGAATGACTCATATAACTCTTGGGTTGTATTATGTGTTTTAGACTTCATCCTAAATACTCGTGAAAAGGAAATGGGAATGTGCCTGTACAAAATGAGCTTGATGATATGAATGAAATACTTAGTAACCATGGTTACATACTTTGTCTTATATTAGTAACCCTTTTACTTTGACTAGTAGGAGAAATGGCGATGAACTTATCCTAGAAAGACTAGATAAAGCTCTAGACAACTTTGATTGGTGCCAAAGTTTCCCTAATGCTGCCTTGTATCACTTAACTACTATTGTAAGTGATCATTGTCCCATATTGCTAGAGACATCTAAATTAGGAAACACAACCGAGTGAACCTTTTAGAGTGAACAGAGCTTGGTTTAGAGATAGTAGTTGTGCTTAGTTAATAAAACAAAACTTGAATTGCCATATTTCCGGTTCCGTTGCTTATAGATTGTCTAGAGGTTTTTTGAATACCAAAAATACCTTAAGAAACTGGAATTACGATCACTTTGGTAATATCAACACTCAGATAGCTAAACTAGAAACTTAACTAGCCAGCATTTCTAGGAACCACAACATACAAAATAATGCTAGAATTGATGATTTGTCTAAACAATTAAATTTCTAGTATGATGCTGAGGAAGATTTCTATAAAAAGATAGGAAAAGATGATCTCATTATATTAATGATAGGAACACTGCCTACTTCCATCATAAAGCAAATTTTAGAAGGAAAAGTGCTTAAATTGATCTATTTAAGATAATAGGGGAATATGGTTGGTTGAAAGAGATGATAATTACATGCCTACCGCTATGCCTTCTAGTGAGGAAATCAAACTCATTGTCCTTGTTATGTCTCCTTGGACTACACCAGGGCCAAATGGCTTTCTCCTAGGGTGTTGGAAATATATGTTTTAAAACAAAATGTATTTCTATTAATGTATTTTTATTAAAAATATGTTTATAATTAATGTATTATATTAATGCATTTTTATTAAAATTAATGATCTTCATAAAAGCAATTTATTCGTTGTTATAAATTCCTTGACCGTTTCATATTACAAGAGTAAATGGTTTTTATTAAACCATATAAATGTTTTCATTAAAGTCAATTGAAACTCTTGAATACAAAAACATATTTTTGGTTGGAAAATATGAAGAGAGATTTTCTTTAATGTTTTAGAGTTTTTAAAAGAAAAATAAGAATTTTTGAGAGAAAGAAAACTAGTGTGAACATCACTTGTTTTCTACAAATTTGATTCCGAGCAAGAATAGAAGCGTACTAGTATCACATACTCTCAAGTGCAAGAGTGATAGTGAAAGAGAATTTACTCAACTGTTTTATCTTGGGGACGACGCAATATGGGAGAATTGCTTGCACAATCTTGAGGCAGAGCCGCAAAACGTCTTAAAGAGAGCTACCTGGTCGTGAGTCAGCCATAACATTTTGTTTGTTTGGTTTTTATGATTGTTTTGCAGGCTATTTTCAACAATTGTTCCAACAATTTTAAGACGGTTTCTTCTGCCATAGAGATTAAACGAGAAACTATAGCTGAAACACAATAAGTATCATTGTTTATTTTGTTATGCTGAATCATTATGGTATAATTATTCATTAACTATGTAACTTGGTGCTTGAATTCTAGGTTTCTTGATAGCTAAAATTGAATGTTGATGTATAATCTTAATAGACCATAGTTGTAACAAGTTGTAGAGTTTTATGTGCATCTCTTGAACGAAAATGAATTGGTGCTATAAATTTTTACTAGATATATTAGACATCACGAGGATCATCCACACTAAATTTCAGAATTTTTTGATATAAAAAAGTATGTTTAAGGTATTTTACAGAACCTCATAATGTTACTGAAAATTTATGACGGACAGAAATTTAGCCCTAATCGATTGAAAACCTCAAAATCCAGTACTTACGACTCCCGAAGGGCATCCTAGATTATTATTCACCTCACAAATAATTCCTACTCCGATTTCAACAAAGAATCGTTATAGAGGAATATACCCATGGAATCACAAAGTCATTTTAGTCGCTAAATCTAAAAAGGTTTAAAGGAGAGGACGACTCTAGCTTACAACTAAGACACACCAGAAAAGTGTCGGAGATTCAAAGGTCTCAGTTGCTTGAGGTTCTCCTTATGTAGACTTTCAAAATCAAAGGTTGTTTTAGGTTTAAATTAAGATAGCTTTGGAACCAAGAAATCAATATCCACCATTAGATAAGTCTTTGATTTGAGATTAACATAACAGAATATACACTCTGGTTAAGCTGAAACGTAACCGAACCAGGTACAAAGATTTGTTCATGAAGGTTAGCCAAAACTGGCCAGACGAGCTATAAGCTAAACCATTTTCATTTAACACTCTAAGACTTTAATCTTGATTCAGAACCATAGGTTATAATGTGATCAAGTATGTTTTGATGTATTTTTAGAGAGTTGTTCAAATGTCGATTATCTCATAGAAATAATTCTGATGCATCTGCAAATATTCGACTGGGTAAGTATGTGTACCAGGTACGTATACTTACTTACAGTTCGTGATTTATTTTGTCATGGTACATGTACTAGGTTTGTATACCTTTAAGAAAAAACGAGTTCAGGAGTCAACAGATCTTTTCCGGTTTTCATACTAGGTATGCATACCATCCTGGGTTCAAGAGTTAACAAATCTATTTCTGTTTGTATAGTGGGTATGCGTACCATCCTGAGTTCACGAGTCAACAAACTATTTAAGGTTTGCATACCGGGTATGCGTACCAAAAGTGGTTTCCGAACTAATAACTACAACGATAGGTGTATTGGGTACATGTACTAAGGCTCCAGATCTATAAAAGTTGTGCTAGTATGTAAGATGGTACGTACTGTCCTGTATCCAGATTAACAGTAATTATATATCTCTTTAATGATCAATTTGAAACATTTCCTAATAACATCAATGACACATATCACTGTTCCTGGCCATTTTCAAATGATTAACTTGAATCATGATTTAGGTCATAAATAATAAATTGTTCTTAACCAAATTCATCAAGTATGAACAAATGTTCTTAAGCTTAGTCATACATATTTCGAGAATAATTAACAATATAAACTTAAATTGAAATTTCTATTATGCATTTAAAATCTAATTTAGTCATGCGACATAGTCTCATAAATAAAAAGGTGAAAACTTGAGTAATAGGTGGTTCAGTATTCACTTACCTTTTGCTGATGAAGTTCTCCAAAAGCTTCGGTTGATCTTCGCTTCCAAACAATAGAATGCAGTGATATATGATGCTCAACTACATAATTTTATCCTAGTCCGAGACTTGACTAAATGTAGACTAGAAATCAAGATATAGTTTTGACAACTAAATTTGACAAGAAGCTTGAGATAGCAACACTTGTGAGTTCGACCAATCAATGCTCTAACAATAGCATATGTGCAACCCAAGGCATGTTTTATGCCTAAGAAAGGACCCAAACACCAGTGATGCAAGCAATGATGCATTGACAATAGCCTTTAAAGGTTCATACCCAGCGCAGAACCAAGGTAAGTTGGAAGAGTGTGGAACCCGCATCATGCTTGCTAGGTCAAATAGACGTGCATTTTACAGACGCGGAGAGAATTTTTGAGGCCGGTTAGTAGCATTAGAGTGGCACAACGGGGAGTTATGTCCTGTGCGTCCTGGCGCATTAGGTATAATTTTCCGGTCAGTCACATATGCTGATATTGACTATTCTGGTAATTACCACCGTCACGATTTCTATCACCATTCCTTGTGTTATTATTATTGTATCCATTTGACCCATTTCTTGCAAAGAATGCGGTTTAGTTCTGATCATCAAATACATTTGTACTGTGTTGCTTCCTTTCAATCAGAAACTTCTCATGAGAAAGCAATTTAGCTTTGACTTCTCCAAAGTATAAGATTTTTCCCTATTTTGTGATGAGATGACAAAGATATCATAATCACTTCCTAATCCATTCATCACAAACATCATCAAATCTTTATCACTAAATTTTTTTTCTCCAATTGCTGCTAAAGAATCAACTATAAACTTAATCCTCTGAAGATATAACACAATTGAATGGTTTCCCTTTTTAATTCCATATTTCTTTTGCTGTAGAAAGACCAAGAACGTCACCACTTACAATTGGTGTTGAAGTTGCTTTAAGACATGTTGAAACAAAACCTGTCTAACCTTCTCCAAGTAACCCATTCAACATTAATGGTTTCAACACCATTAAATACAGATCAGTGGAGACCAAAGGCCCTTCAAATTGATCACGCATAAAAGATAGTATGGAGAATCGAGTTTTATAGATACAATAATCGTTATCGTTATATTTGTGAAAAGGATATTACCATGCGAAAGTTTGTTGAATTGGATATTTTGAAAATTTCCCTGATTTGGAATTACATTGTTGTTGTTGATATTGTTATTATCATTGTTGGTGCTGTAATCACCAGTTCTTGTAGTATACATTTTACTAAATAACCCCAAACTTGATTTGGGGAAAAAACATTGAATTGTATTATCCAAATTGTTTGAGAGGCTAAAAATTATTGTTAAAATTTGTGTAGCTTTGTGGATCTAATGATTTTAGATAATTACCCGCTCTGATATCATGAGAATGATTAAGTTCTACGATAATCAAGATGAGTAAAATATAAATAGAGATGAAGAAGAATTATATAATGATAGGAAATAAACGTGAATGAATGCAACAATATTCGGACATATTTAAAGCAGACAGTTACGAACTGCCAGATACACTAAACAGACAAAACAGACTATCCCCCTTTTGATGTGAGCAAGAGAATACCAAAGCTTCATCCTTTATAACCGTTAGATCTACCTACATTAATTCTTAACCATCAGATCTAGGAATACTCCAAAAAGATTCCCATCACTAATTATTGTTTCAGCCGCTAGATCATTAGATTTCCTCTTTTTTGTCAGTTGTTTTTAAAAGAGTGGTATAAAGAATATTCGCATGGAAATAAGAGTAAATGTCTTTTTTATATACTTCAAAACTTCATATCCTTCAAACTATATGTCGGATTTTTTTGAATTTTGTATATTCAGAAAGCTCTTTAAGTTATCTACGCATTGGGGACAAATAGTGATATCAAATTTTTGTTTTTATATTTTTTATGTTTCTCCAAAAAAAAATTGTGTTTTCCCATTAAAAATTAGACATAGTTTAAGAATAAAATTTTTAAAAAAATCTACAAAAAGACTGATTGATTCATAAGTACATAACGAAAAACAGCGAGTAATTTTCGAATGAAAAACATATCATACGGTGTTTCGGCACCGCCAAATTATTTGAAAAGTACGAAAAAATAGCATTGTTGCGATGCACGTGCCCACTACTTGTATTGTATTGTATTGTATTGTTAGTTCTACAGAAATGACAAATTGCATGACTCAGGTCAAACACAATTGACTAATATATACTCATTACCGAAGGGGTAGTGGTGGTCCTCCCAAGAGAAACAGATTGTAAAAAGGATGGATGTACACCGTCTCTGTTTATCTCAATAGGTAACCATGACGTGGTGCAAGCGCAAGCAATAGTAGAGGAAGTAAAAGTACATAAATGATGAAGACGGCAGTTTTTATTTACAGATATCATCTAAAGATGGGGATCTGCTCAGGTATATTTGGTGTTATCTACTTCCTTTGTTTGGGGAAAAAAGGTCTTTTTTGGGAAAACATTGAATTGTCTTGTCTTCATCAGCCAAGTTTGTAACATTGCAGAACAACATACTTACTTGTTGCTTCGAATGCTGCGTTCTTATTAATCAAACTGATAAGAGTGGAAAATGGAAATAAAGAAGCTTGAAACTTCAGAGGTTGAAGGACCTCAAATAATGAGGATAAGAGAACTAAAAGGCAGAAATATACAAGCCAATAACAGCAAATGACACTGTGGAACAAAAACTTCAGATTAAAAAAAAACAAAACACAGAAGAGATTACATGACAATCAATCAAGATGATAATACAA
>JAJJMB010007077.1:1202378-1214524 GCA_023531105.1 Papaver atlanticum
CTTCAACCGTGTTATTTCACATACATGTTCTCACTGGGAAAATATCATCCTTACCAAGAGTTGTGTTAATGTAATGACCTTCTGTTTTAATTTTCTTAAAAATGCTTCTATAGGTTGTCTTGAGCCTTCCAGTTTTACCAACCACTTGGTTTTGACTAATATCTTTATCTTTAAAAGAATCCTTAATAGAATTGTAAAATTCAGTAGTCATGTAATCAGTTCGACCCTATGACTGCCATTTATGCATCCCTTTCAGAAGAGTGAGCTCATCTTTCTTGCTAAATACATGGGAAGGGATCATCCTTACTCCCTTCAAATTTTTATTCTCAGAGTCAGATCCATTATTAATCTCCTTATTATTTTCATCCATATGAGATTCATTATTTATTTTCATCTTCTCAGTCTCAAGACTCTCAACACCATTATCTTCATTTCCAAAATGGCATGGGATCTCCTCCTCCTACTACTACTACTGCAGCTCAAAACTGCTAATGGGGTACCATTTTGCTTGTTCTAAAGTTGACCTGCTTGTACATCTGTTTTCTACTGCAGCTCAAAACTGCTAATGGGGTACCGTTTTGCTTGGGGGTGTACCAATATGCAAATAGGACAAAAACGCATTTGCCTTCGGGTTGGTACACCCCCAAGCAAAATGGTACCCCATTAGCAGCCTTGTATTTTTCTTCTGTACCTTTACTGGGATTTAACCATTACCTTGTCTATTAAGCCAAACACCATGGTTGACCGTTTCCCTTCCCTATGGCTTAATTCTAGTAAAATCCCCGATTCGCTTCGTTTTAATGCGGTGATTTCGCTTCGCTACAGATAAAAATGGATTAGATCTTATGCACTTTGAAACTAAGAAATCAGATATGGAAACTCGGTTTTTGTTCTTTTGTCAGACAAAAACTCAATTTCTGTGACTTTTTGGACAAATACTGTTTTCAAATTTTCAATATTAACCAATTTTTACTCATAATTTTTATTTTTAACCCTTTTATTTTATTTTCCCCCCTACTATATCTACGTCTTTTTCTCTTAAATTTCTTATTTTTACCCACAAATAATAATTATCTAAACTCACTGAAAGAAAATTTGGAAAAAAGAAACTCAGTTTCTGTTTTGAACAATTTGCACGGAAACTCAATTTCCTTGTAGTTAAGCTGAGCGGTGCCTCTCCCCTATAGTGAGGTGCACCTTCATTTTAATTTCTCTTCGTTATAATTAAACTATAACTGTGACGGACCGTAAAATTATGCCTGGCGCGCAGGCCATAACTTCCCCGATGTGCCATGATGAATCTACGATACGGGCTTCAAAGCTAGGCAAATGCACGTCCATCTGCCCTTGCAAGCATGCTCGTAGAGCATGGTGCAGCTAACTCAGCTTCCACACCGTTCCAAACTTACCCTTGTCCGCAAAAGGGTATAAGGCCATAAGGCCAAGGCCGATGCATATTGCATGCATCACTGGCTTCTCTTACCAACTCTGTGTAGCTTGATAGGAAGTATGAGCATCCCTTTGCTGGCAAGCAACTAAGCCTTATCAAGTTTGGCCGCAATCATCTGTTGCATCGAGCTACCGATCTTAGATGATATGAGGGGCCAACGTGCTGGACTGGCAATGCTGCAACTCATTGCGGCTGCCTACGTACCCTTCCCTACTCTAAAGGGATCAAGCACAGACCGTAGTTCATCCTCGAATAGACAGCAACTTAAGACAAACTCGTTTGCAAGGCTGTGGCCTAGCAATAATGGTTATGGCCTGGTCCGTATAGGCCATTCCGCCAAGATGCACAATGATTATGCATCATCGGGTCCGTGACATGGCATAGTGATGCCTAAGCACCAAATGCCCTCTTCGAAAGGCTACGCAATTATAAATGAGCCTTAGGCATCATTTATACTCTTCCGGCTAAGTTATGAAGCTTACTTGGTACATAGTCCGCATATGCACCTTCAACCAACTAACCCTCCCTATATATGTTTATTTGACATTTTTACAACTTTGATTAGGGGAGCAAAAATCATTCATCAACTCCCACTTTTACTGTTCATGTGCAATGATTGCGTATCAGCATAATGATTGCGTGTAATGATTGTGTATTAGCACAATGATTGCGTATAATGATTGCCTATTCGCACAATGATTGCGTATTAGCACAATCTTAGGGATTCCTAGGTGGTGGTATGGGACGCCATCGAGGATACCTTGTTGAGATATCCTTTTGGCACTGGCCAATTGAGATTCTTGTTAACGTTGTGGACTCTTTTTGGATTCCTGAGTATGCGTTATGGGACGTTTGCTCAGAAGGTCTAAATTGATGTTCATGACAACTTGAAGAAACCCGTGATTTCTGGGCAACTAGTATGGGACTTTTGCTCAGTAATCCAAACCGAAAAGTTTGTCCACAATAGTTTTTGTTTTGAATTTCGTGGACGAAATTATTTAAAGGGGTGAATAATGTAACACCCCGTGTTTTTAGCATGGCGCATGCTGAAAGATGCGCCATGGCCCGAGACAAAGCTTCATCCAAAGCTTCTGTTGCGTCGTGATAAGCATATGAGCTTAAGGCCAATACCGCGTCAAAATGGCGCATTGTGTTTGGCATTTGGCCAAGAGACAAATCTCGCATCAAATGATGCATTAGGCCAGTTGGGTAGGTGGCCTTGAGCTCGCAGCGTAATCATTTCGCATTATAAAAGCTATTGGCCTATAACAATTATCGCACAATCATTGTGCATCAGGCTAGAGAGGGCTGGCCGAACGAGTGCTGCGCAATCATTACACCCAATCATTGTGCTAATATGCAATCATTGTGCGAATAGAAAATCATTACACGCAATCATTATGCTAATACACAATCATTACATGCAATCATTGTGCTAATACGCAATCATTGCACATGAACAGTAAAAGTGGGAGTTGATGAATGAATTTTGCTCCCCTAATCAAAGTTGTAAAAATGTCAAATAAACATATATAGGGAGGGGTAGTTGGTTGAAGGTACATATGCGGACTATGTACCAAGTAAGCTTCATAACTTAGCCGGAAGAGTATAAATGATGCCTAAGGATCATTTATAATTGCGTAGCCTTTCTAAGAGGGCATTTGGTGCTTAGGCATCACTATGCCATATCACGTACCCGAAGGTGACTAATAATTATGCATCTTGGCGGCATAACCATTATTGCTAGGCCACAGCCTTGCAAACGAGTTTGGCTTAAGTTGTTGTCCATTTGAGGATAAACTAAGGTCTGTGCTTGATCCCTTTAGTGTAGGGAAGGGTACATAGGCATCCTCAATGAGTTGCATCATTACCGGTCCAGCACGTTGGCCCCTCATATCATCTAAGCTCGGTAGCTCGATGCAAGAGATGATTGCGGCCAAGCTTGATGAGGCTTAGTTGCATGCCAGCAAAGGGTTGCTCATACTTCCTATCAAGCTACACAGAGTTGGTAAGAGAAGCCAGTGATGCATGCAATATGCATCGGCCTTGGCCTTATGGCTTTATACCCTTTTGCGGACAAGGGTAAGTTTGGAACGGTGTGGAAGCTGAGTTAGCTGCACCATGATCTACGAGCATGCTTGCAAGGGCATATGGACGTGCATTTGCCTAGCTTTTAAGCCCGGATCGTAGCTTCATCATGGCGCATCGGGGAAGTTATTTCCTGCGTGCATCTGGCGCGCCAGGCTTATTTTTTCGGTCCGTCACAATAACGAAGTGAAATTCTCAACCATAGTGCTTGGCATTAGCTGAAGGTCTATGAGGATCGGGCGATAATGAGTTGACTTTATAGAAATAAAATTTCAATTTTTTCAATTAATCTCCATTCTTTTGATTCTTTCCTTCATGTTATCAAATCACACTATTTTCAATTAGCATATTCGTTGTTTTCTTTGTTTACAGTTACCGTTAGTTTGATTTAATTCAAGGTTTTAATCAAACCTTATCAAAATTGAGTTTTATGGCTTTTGAGAATGTGGAACTAATATCTTTGTTTCCCTATGTGTTTACTTGCAGTGTTGTCCCAACGTCATTTGCTACTGTTATAGTTCTTTATATGCATTTGTGGTTGTTGTTCTAAAGCTTTTGGAAACTATTGTATATCCAATCATTGTGAAAGAAACGTTGAAGAAGATGAATCCGCACTGGGCTGGTCCAGCTCGTATGCAGAAAGGAAAAACTGCTTTGCATGTAAATTCAAAATTCAGAAAAGTCAAAAAAGTCAGTAAAGAATGATTCTTTGTTTCCTTTTTCTTCTCATCCTACCAAGTGAATACTATTTTGTTACCAAACTTAAGCAAAATTCTCATGCCAAAAATATCTCGTAACCCCGTATTCTTCGTAATAAGAGTCGTCTAACCCTAATATTCTACCAAAGTTACCAAAAGATATCTTTCGATATTAATCTTACATCTTCAAAACTTTTCTTAAATTGCTATAACCTTAATTTTTCTATAATGGATGATAATGTTGAAAACTCTATTGTTGATTTGGCTTCAAAATATAGAAATGCAAAAATTAAGTTAAGAGATGTTGAAGAAGAGGTGATACACCATATTTGAATCGGATAACAAAAAGAAGATAATGAATCAGAGGGTATGCTGACAGGGAAAATCATTATTGAAGGGACCATGAGTATGAAATTGGTGGAGAATCACATCAAGTTTACTTGTCCATTCACTCCTGAAGATGAACTTAATTTTTTTGAAATAGATACCGACATCATGGTTTTCAATTTTAACAGCTGGATAACCCTGAACAAAATGGGAAGAAAGGCCTTAGAATATCAATGGACAACTTCTAATCCTTTATGATTACAATAACGAAATGATTTATCAAGATTTGGATTATAATCATCAGTGTTTCTGGATTCAATTGAGTAAACTTCTACCCGAACATGAATCCACCTGACGTAAAGAAAATTGGAGAAATAAATGGGTGAAGTGATTACTATTGAACCTGAAGATGTTGTTCTTGCTACTGGTTATCCAGATAAAGTTTGTGACCGAATTTTCATTAACAACCCACTGAGAAGAGGATTTATGTCAATCACAAAATCATTTGCACAAGATGGATAAGATTCTTTAATGATAAACACCTTCATAAAATTTTCCCTTCATGCTACAATCACACAAAAGGTATTTGCGAAGCTTCTTTTGATTTTCTGGAAAAAGCTCACAAAAAACTTTATTTCTTTGGTTTACCAGGTGCTAAAGGAAGAAATATTTTTCTAGGAATGAAGTGATCAACCTCTATAATTCCAAAAATAACTCAAAGGAAAGTTATCAAACAAACACGCTTTTCACCCCCTCAAGATTGAATACAAGTTATCTCAAACATGATGTTATCTGAACAGCAAGAAGGAAACTTGGAGATTGACAGACTTGGGAAAAAACTAAGAAGCTCAATGAATAACTCAAGGATGTGACCAATGCTACACTGTCTTAATCACAGACTCGTGGAAATGTATCTGCTACACAAATAACAATCAAGAACACTACTAGGGTCAACCAGACTAATAACATTACATGGGAGATCAAGGTAATCTTTACACCAAATACTGCTCATTTGCATTTACTTTCATCATACTATATTGATATTCCAGCTTGGAATTTCTGTTTTGGTTAGCTTAACTCTTTTAAATCCAGTAAATTTCAAGTAAATGTGAATTATTTATCCTTCATTAACTGCATCATGGAAGTTTTAGCATGGAATGTATGTAGATTTGGAAACAAAGCAACCGGGAACCATTTACAGTATATGCTCATTAGATCTCATAGTCATGATATCATTTTCTTGCCTGGAATAAACAAATCAACTGAAAAGAATGCAATACCTTGTAGATGGCTTTAAATTTCCTAATGTCACGTGGAAAGATGGCATAAATTTACAAATTGTGGACATGCAACTAAATATCATTAAAAGTTTAGTTAAATTTGAGTAACCCCACTATATTATCTTACATGTACGGTGCTCTTAAGGATAGGGATACAAAACTCAATAGAAGGGATAAAAAAACTCAATAGAAGGGATACAAAACTCAGTGGAATTATTAAGGATATTAGAATGACTCATATAACTCTTGGGTTGTATTAGGTGATTTAGACTTCATCCCAAATACTCGTGAAAAGGAAATGGGAATGTGCCTGTACAAAATGAGCTTGATGATATGAATAAAATACTTAGTAACCATGGTTTGCATACTTTGTCTTATATTAGTAACCCTTTTACTTTGACTAGTAGGAGAAATGGTGATGAACTTATCCTAGAAAGACTAGATAAAGCTCTAGACAACTTTGATTGGTGCCAAAGTTTCCCTAATGCTGCCTTGTATCACTTAACTACTATTGTAAGTGATCATTGTCCCATATTACTAGAGACATCTAAATTAGGAAACACAACCGAGTGAACCTTTTAGAGTGAACAGAGCTTGGTTTAGAGATAGTAGTTGTGCTTAGTTAATAAAACAAAACTTGAATTGCCACATTTCCTGTTCCGTTGCTTATAGATTGTCTAGAGGTTTATTGAATACCAAAAATACCTTAAGAAACTGGAATTATGATCACTTTGGTAATATCAACACTCAGATAGCTAAACTAGAAACTTAACTAGCCAGCATTTCTAGGAGCCACAACAGACAAAATAATGCTAGAATTGATGATTTGTCTAAACAATTAAATTTCTAGTATGATGCTGAGGAAGATTTCTATAAAAAGATAGGAAAAGATGATCTCATTATATTAATGATAGGAACACTGCCTACTTCCATCATAAAGCAAATTTTAGAAGGAAAATAGCTTAAATTGATCTATTTAAGATAATAGGGGAATATGGTTGATTGAAAGAGATGATAATTACATGCCTACCGCCATGCCTTCTAGTGAGAAAATCAAACTCATTGTCCTTGTTATGTCTCCTTGGACTACACCAGGGCCAAATGGCTTTCTCCTAGGGTGTTGAAAATATATGTTTTAAAACAAAATGTATTTCCATTAATGTATTTTTATTAAAAATATGTTTATAATTAATGTATTATATTAATGCATTTTTGTTAAAATTAATGATCTTCATAAAAGCAATTTATTATTTGTTATAAATTCCTTGACCGTTTCATATTACAAGAGTAAATGGTTTTTATTAAACCATATAAATGTTTTCATTAAAGTCAATTGAAACTCTTGAATACAAAAACAAATTTTTGGTTGGAAAATATGAAGAGAGATTTTCTTTAATGTTTTAGAGTTTTTAAAAGAAAAATAAGAATTTTTGAGAGAAAGAAAACTAGTGTGAATATCACTTGTTTTCTACAAATTTGATTCTGAGCAAGAATAGAAGCGTACTAGTATCACATACTCTCAAGTGCAAGAGTGATAGTGAAAGAGAATTTACTCAGTTGTTTTATCTTGTGGACGACGCAGTATGGGAGAATTGCTTGCACAATCTTGGGACAGAGCCGCAAAACGTCTTAAAGAGAGCTACCTGGTCGTGAGTCAGCCATAACATTTTGTTTGTTTGGTTTTTATGATTGTTTTGCAGGCTATTTTCAGCAATTGTTCTAACAATTTTAAGACGGTTTCTTCTGCCATAGAGATTAAACGAGAAACTATAGCTGAAACACAATAAGTATCATTGTTTATTTTGTTATGTTGAATCATTATGGTATAATTATTCATTAACTATGTAACTTGGTGCTTGAATTCTAGGTTTCTTGATAGCTAAAATTGAATGTTGATGTCTAATCTTAATAGACCATAGTTGTAACAAGTTGTAGAGTTTTATGTGCATCTCTTGAACGAAAATGAATTGGATCTAGAAATTTTTACTAGATATATTAGACACCACGAGGATCATCCACACTAAATTTCAAAAAAATTTGATATAAAAAAGTATGTTTAAGGTATTTTACAGAACCTCATAATGTTACTAAAAATTTATGACAGACAGAAATTTAGCCCTAATCGATTGAAAACCTAAAAATCCGGTACTTACGACTCCCGAAGAGCATCCTAGATTATTATTCACCTCATAAATAATTCCTACCCGATTTCAACAAAGAATCGTTATAGAGGAATATACCCATGGAATCACAAAGTCTGAGATGAATAAACTTTATGATTTCTATCTATCTTGCCTGTTGGAGCTAAAGGCTCAACAATCAGTAGCAAGATCAGGATACACGAACTATGAAGATAAAGATAGTTGGACCTGGATTCACGAATCCCTAAAAGAAGTCATTTTAGTTGCTAAACCTAAAAAGTTTTAAAGGAGAGGACGACTCTAGCTTACAACTAGGACACACCAGAAAAGTGTCGGAGATTCAAAGGTCTCATTTGCTTGAGGTTCTCTTTATGTAGACTTTCAAAATCAAAGGTTGTTTTAGGTTTAAGTTAAGATAGCTTTGGAACCAAGAAATCAATATCCACCGTTAGATAAGTCTTTGATTTGAGATTAACTTAACAGAATATACACTCTGGTTAGGATGAAATGTAACCGAACCAGGTACAAAGATTTGTTCATGAAGGTTAGCCAAAACTGGCCAGACGAGCTATAAGCTAAACCATTTTCATTTAACACTCCAAGACTTTAATCTTGATTCAGAACCATAGGTTATAATGTGATCAAGTATGTTTAGATGTATTTTTAGAGAGTTGTTCAAATATCGATTATCTCATAAAAATAACTCTGATGCATCCGCAAATATTCGACTGGGTAGGTATGTGTACCAGGTACGTATACTTACTTACAGTTCGTGATTTATTTTGTCATGGTACATGTACTAGGTTTGTATACCTTTAAGAAAAAACGAGTTCAGGAGTCAACAGATCTTTTCCGGTTTGCATACTAGGTATGCATACCATCCTGGGTTCAGGAGTTAACAAATCTATTTCTGTTTGTATAGTGGGTATGCGTACCATCCTGAGTTCACGAGTCAACAGACTTTTTAAGGTTTGCATACCGGGTATGCGTACCAAAAGTGGTTGCCGAACTATAGCTACAACGAGAGGTGTATTGGGTACATGTACTGAGTCTCCAGACCTATAAAAGTTGTGCTAGTATGTAAGATGGTACGTACTGTCCTGTATCCAGATTAACAGTAATTATATATCTCTTTAATGATCAATTTGAAACATTCCCGAATAACATCAATGACACATATCACTTTTCCTGGCCATTTTCAAATGATTAACTTGAATCATGATTTAGGTCATAAATAATAAATTGTTCTTAACCAAATTCATCAAGTATGAACAAATGTTCTTAAGCTTAGTCATACATATTTCGAGAATAATTAACAAGATAAACTTGAATTGAAATTTCTTTTATGCATGTAAAATCTAATTTAGTCATGCGACATAGTCTCATAAATGAAAAGGTGAAAACTTGAGTAATAAGTGGTTCAGTATTCACTTACCTTTTGCTGATGAAGTTCTCCAAAAGCTTCGGTTGATCTTCGCCTCTAAACAATAGAATGCAGTGATGTATGATGCTCAACTACACAATTTTATCCTAGTCCGAGACTTGACTAAATGTAGACTAGAAATCAAGATATAGTTTTGACAACTAAATTTGACAAGAAGCTTGAGATAGCAACACTTGTGAGTTCGATCAATCAATGCTCTAACAATAGCATATGTGCAACCCAAGGCATGTTTTATGCCTAAGAAAGGACCCAAACACCAGTGATGCAAGCAATGATGCATTGACAATAGCCTTTAAGGGTTCATACCCAGCGCAGAACCAAGGTAAGTTGGAAGAGTGTGGAACCCGCATCATGCTTGCTAGGTCAAATAGACGTGCATTTTACAGACGCGGAGAGAATTTTTGAGGCCGGTTAGTAGCATTAGAGTGGCGCAACGGGGAGTTATGGCCTGTGCGTCCTGGCGCATTAGGTATAATTTTCCGGTCAGTCACATATGCTGATATTGACTATTCTGGTAATTACCACCGTCATGATTTCTATCACCATTCCTTGTGTTATTATTATTGTATCCATTTGACCCATTTCTTGCAAAGAATGCGGTTTAGTTCTGATCATCAAATACATTTGTACTGTGTTGCTTCCTTTCAATCAGAAACTTCTCATGAGAAAGCAATTTAGCTTTGACTTCTCCAAAGTATAAGATTTTTCCCTATTTTGTGATGAGATGACAAAGATATCATAATCACTTCCTAATCCATTCATCACAAACATTATCAAATCTTCATCACTAATTTTTTTTCCTCCAATTGCTGCTAAAGAATCAACTATAAACTTAATCCTCTGAAGATATAACACAATTGACTGGTTTCCCTTTTTAATTCCATATTTCTTTTGCTGTAGAAAGACCAAGAACGTCACCACTTATAATTGGTGTGGAAGTTGCTTTAAGACATGTTGAAACAAAACCTGTCTAACCTTCTCCAAGTAACCCATTCAACATTAATGGTTTCAACACCATTAAATACAGATCAGTGGAGACCAAAGGCCCTTCAAATTGATCACGCATAAAAGATAGTATGGAGAATCGAGTTTCATAGATACAATAATCGTTATCGTTATATTTGTGAAAAGGATATTACCATGCGAAAGTTTGTTGAATTGGATATTTTGAAAATTTCCCTGATTTGGATTGACATTGTTGTTGTTGATATTGTTATTGTCATTGTTGTTGCTGTAATCACCAGTTCTTGTAGTATACATTTTACTAAATAACCCCAAACTTGATTTGGGGAAAAAACATTGAATTGTATTATCCAAATTGTTTGAGAGGCTAAAAATTATTGTTAAAAGTTGTTGAGCTTTGTGGATCTAATGATTTTAGATAATTCCCCGCTCTGATACCATGAGAATTATTAAGTTCTACGATAATCAAGATGAGTAAAATATAAATAGAGATGAAGAAGAATTATATAATGATAGGAAATAAACGTGAATGAATGCAACAATATTCAGACATATTTAAAGCAGACAGTTACGAACTGCCAGATACACTAAACAGACAAAACAGACTCTCCCCCTTTTGATGTGAGCAAGAGAATATCAAAGCTTCATCCTTTATAACCGTCAGATCTACCTACATTAATTCTTAACCATCAGATTTAGGAATATTCCAAAAAGATTCCCGTCACAAATTATTGTTTCAGCCGCTGGATCATTGGATTTCCTCTTTTTTGTCAGTTGTTTTTAAAAGAGTGGTATAAAGAATATTTGCATGGAAATAAGAGTAAATGTTTTTTTATATACTTCAAAACCTCATATCCTTCAAACTATATATCGGATTTTTATGTATTTTGTATATTCAGAAAGCTCTTTAAGTTATCTACGCATCGGGGACAAATAGTGATATCAAATTTTTGTTTTTAAATTTTTTATGTTTCTCAGAAAAAATTTGTGTTTTCTCCTTAAAAATTAGACATAATTTAAGAATAAATTTAAGAAAAACAACGAGTAATTTTCGAATGAAAAACATATCATACGGCCAAATTATTTGCAAAGTACGAAAAAATAGCATTGTTGCGATGCAGTGCCCACTGCTTGTATTGTATTGTTAGTTCTACAGTAATGACAAATTGCATGACTCAGGTCAAACACGATTGACTAATATATACTCATTACCGAAGGGGTAGTGGTGGTCCTCCCAAGAGAAACAGATTGTAAAAAGGATGGATGTACACCGTCTCTGTTTATCTCAATAGGTAACCATGACGTGGTGCAAGCGCAAGCAATAGTAGAGGAAGTAAAAGTACATAAATGATGAAGACGGCAGTTTTTATTTACAGATATCATCTAAAGATGGGGATCTGCTCAGGTATTTTTGGTGTTATCTACTTCCTTTTTTGGGGGAAAAAAGGTCTCTTTTGGGAAAACATTGAATTGTCTTGTCTTCATCAGCCAAGTTTGTAACATTGCAGAACAACATACTTGCTTGTTGCTTCGAATGCTGCGTTCTTATTAATCAAACTGATAAGAGTGGAAAATGGAAATAAAGAAGCTTGAAACTTCAGAGGTTGAAGGACCTCAAATAATGAGGATAAGAGAACTAAAAGGCAGAAATATACAAGCCAATAACAGCAAATGACACTGTGGAACAAAAACTTCAGATTAAAAAAAAAAAACACAGAAGAGATTACATGACAATCAATCAAGATGATAATACAA
>JAJJMB010007077.1:1214924-1260625 GCA_023531105.1 Papaver atlanticum
AAAACACAGAAGAGATTACATGACAATCAATCAAGATGATAATACAAACTCCTTTTTCTCTTAGAGGAAAAAGAGTCTTTCATGGTATGTTGCAACAGTGTCCTTATTTTCCCAATTCTTAAGGGGAGTTAAATAGGCTTCAACCGTGTTATTTCACATACATGTTCTCACTGGGAAAATATCACATCCAATATCACCGTCCCTTAATGTAAGTTCTTCTCGCTCCTGCATAAGAAACTCAACAATTTTATCGAAAGTCCTAGAAAAAAAAAACACAAATTACCAAATCAAAATTACATACAAAATAAAACAATAATATTAACTATGACTGCGCAAGTTAATCAGGCATAACAGGTAGAACATAGATTGTGCACCACCCAAAAAAGGGAGTTCAAGAAGATAAATCAATGCAAGGACTAGTTGGTTTTCTTGGTGTATGCTAGGAAGACGTATGGATTAAGGCGTTTCACTATACTTTGAATTCCAACGTGCCTCACCTTAAATTCCAACGTCCTACTTCAGGGAGAGACATACTAGAGGATAGGAAGCATATCCACGAATACGTGATTATTGATTAATGACCATTCAGACTCACCTTAGTACTAAAAGTATCATATCTATGATAACAATGTAAATTTGAGGCTAATTTATATTTAGGTGATAAAAGGTGGTTTGAACCACCAATTTACTCGAATCACTTTTCTCGGTTAATTTATCTAGCCGATGGACCAACACTAGCGAGGGAGTATCACTGAAAAGGCAAAGCAACATATCAAGCACAGCATAATTGTTTCCTAATAATGACTTTTAAAGCATAGATTCAACTTAATGATAGGAGACGTGCTGCCGGCGTATTTTCAAGATTGCGGAAATAACTGTAACAGCTCTGACTAAACCGTGTTGAACTAATCTAGCATTAAATTCATACCATAATTCACAATACAAGTAATCAAAACGACTGTAGTATGTAAGACAAGATAATGAAATTACCCGTTTAATCATTGCGCTCATTAGATCCTCCAAGGAGCCACAACTATTAGACATGACTCCACCACCTTGTTGCTTATTCTGATCCAAGAGGAAATCTTCAGTCATGTCAATAGACGATTTCTCAATCCCATTATGTCGAGTTAAATATGAATTACTACCAGCTGTTGGTCGCGAAGTGGAAATCAAGTCAGTCTTTCTGTTGCTCATTGTACTATTCTGACCTAAGGAATCCACAACCCCATGAATAGGTACTGATGGATTTGATGAATTGAATAGAAGATTTGATGTTTGGTTATAATCTTGTTTATGACTAACCCATTTCTGTTTAGGAACTAAATTCATACTCTGGCCAACATTATTACCCAAATTCACAAAGTCAGAGAACTTGTCATGTTGAGCAACAGCAACAGGCCCTGGTTGTAAATCTCTTCTTGAATCAAGCAGATTTGCTACATTGTTCGAGGAGACGTCAAGTGAATTACTCCCAATTGTGGCGTTAATCGAAGAAATATTGTCTCTTAGAATATCCGAGGATAAATCCGCATGGCTAAAAGGATTGTCACCCTGTGGCAGAGGATTTGAAGGAAATCCACTTATTGGAGCAGCACTCGGCCAATTGTCGTTGCACCTACCCAGATCAGGTAAATGAGAAGAAGCGCCAAACCCAAACTCAAAAGATTCTGAATTGACTGACGGCATTCTAACAGAGGATTGATTTCCAAAACCAACCCTATTCTGGGTTTGCTGTGGCACTCCTAGTAACAACAGCGAGTTGCCATGAACATTTTGAAACGAGTTGTTTGAATTAGCTATGGTGACTCCAGTGTCTGGGAAAGTACTCGGACCTGGAAAAGCTCTTGGATCAATGGATGAAGAGAACTCTCCTATACGAGCAATGCTCTTACTTTGTTGCAATTGGTCAAGTTCCAGAGACGTCGGCATCCCTTGAAGAAAATTCCCATTTTGGTTTCCAGGTATGACAATTTGATGAAGCTTCCCTAGATCATGGACAGAGTTGGTCGGGTTCTGGGGTCGACCAAGTTGCATCATTCCAGAAGAGGGACCACGTAACCCCATACCAACAGGAGTATTTAATCTTCCAAGCATCCCAACTGGTGAATATGATGCCAAAGAACCGTTCGGTAGCTGCCCTGGTCCGCCAAAGCCATGGAAATCTCCAAGTCCATCAAGTGAATTCATGCGCAAATAGGAAGCATCTTTACCACCTAAAGCAGCAACCATGTTTGCTTGCTGGCTTGCCACACAGCTAATCCTTTTCAGATAAAGACGATATTTCTGCAATGAGGAAATGAGGCTTGTGAGTAAGGATGTGGACACTGAGTTGTATTCTAGTTTCCATTTACACATTTGCTAAAAAAATCACAATCATGGAAGAAAGAAAAGAGTAGGGATGGATTTGTTTGTACCTGAAGATGGCTTGCCACATTTTCTCTAGTCAGTCTATCCACATTCATCAGATCGAGTATCTTCTTAGGGACGGCTTCTGCAATAGCAATGACAGGCAACAATTGAATTAGAAAATAAAAATAAGATGGAAAGCACTATCTGCCATGTGATTGTTGGGACTCAAACAGTTGCACCAAGTGCTGCCTGTCTGAGTCCCAACATTCAGGTGCTGTGATCTTTTAGACCCGCATAACATCAGGGCGAACAAACATACGGACAATGTGTATCTGAAGACATACTATCAATTCCCAACTGATTAACGGCTGCAACGAATTTGCGGTGAAGCTCTACCGACCAAACTACCCTTGGTTTCTTTTGCGAAGACGGGTCGTCATTTTCATCGTCACACTCATCATCATCTTCTTCGTTCTGATCTTTGCGTTTCCTATTGAGCTTATTTTGATCATCATTTCCAGACATAGAAGGACCTTTCCCGGAATCACCCGTTCCTGGATTGAGCTTGTCAAGATTATTTTGGTCCTTGGGTTCAACCTTCTTTTTCCTAAGTACATGTTGCCATATGTTCTTGAGCTCCTCAATTCTAACAGGTTTGAGCAAGTAGTCACAAGCACCATGAGTGATTCCCCTCATCACATTTCTTGTATCTCCATTAGCCGACAACACTAGAGATGAAAACTTAAAACCAATCAGTTTGTTGAAACCTAATTAAGACTAACTAACACAAACCGAATTCAATAACATCGAAACAAGGTGAGTGTAGTACTTACTTATGACAGGAAGGTCCATTTCAAGACCCACAAGCTCAAGAAGTTTGAATCCATCCATGTCAGGCATCTGAACATCACTGATAACCAAATCAAACTTATCTCTATTTTCTCTTAACATCTTCAGTGCTGTAACTGCCTGGGTTGTTGTAGTAACTAGAAACAAAACAAGGACATATGAGTTCTGAGGATATTAATTTCTTTCTGACTCAAATTAAATGAAACCAAAACCAAGAATCAATAATTTGATCTAATGAGAAGAACACAAAAATAAAACATGATTTAAGTTGACAGAAACAAGATCCAAGAGACTAGATACCAAAATAAAAATCTGAACTTTATAACAAATAAAATCTAAGTCTTGATTCCATCAATTCATTCCATTCTAAAGTCAAACAGAGGAAAAAATGAAACAAGAAGAAGAAGAAGAAGAAATACCATGGTATTGACATCTCCTTAGAAGAGACTCTAAGACCCTCAAGCAAATGAGGTCATCATCAACAGCTAATACACGCATACCAATTGGAAACAAATCAATTTTCTGTTCATCTTCACAGCTACCATTACTTCTTCTTATTACTAATTCCTCTGCTGTCATTATTTTTCAGTAATGTTCTTCAAAACCCAGAAAAATTAATAAGACCCCTACCAGCTTTGAAGAAAAGAAATTAGTAACCCTGCTTCTCTCTCTCAGAGGTCTAATAAGGTTTCTTTAGACTAACTTAACTAACTGAAAAGAGATAAATTAATCACTATTCATAGAGAAAGGTCTTATCTTTGAGCTAAGTTCAGTTACCATGAACTACTACTTCTTCTTCTGCAAATCAAATCAATCAAAATTTGGCGTCTGGGTCTTGTAAAGCTAGTTGTTTCTAGGTCCCTTGGAGAGAGGTAGAAGAACGAAGAACTAGACAGAGAAGGAGTATATTGTAAATTATGTATGTATTATGATTGATAATGAGGGTTATTACAGGTAATATATATTCTTCAATTACTATTAAAATATATACATTTATGGAAATAAAAGGAAAGTAATCAGAACTTTAAATATAGAAAATATTATAGTATGTATTTTGAGTTTTTGATTTTCTTTACATCATTTGTTTGTCTGTTAATGGCGGGTGGGAGACTAGCATTAATCAATCAATCAACAATCAATTAAATTAATTTCGTTTCTACTAATCATGAATCCACTAACTCAAGACTTATACCTCCCAATCACATGTAGTCTCATCTGGTATAACTGGTGGAAATATATTTACTAGGAATTACTGATTAATCCAGTTTAGTGTGTAGTCCAGCACTCACTCGCTGATCCAAAAACATGTTTCTGGACTTACTCGCTGGTCCAAATGCGTGTGAAAGTTATAAAATGTATTTTCTAAATGCCTAAACAACCCTTCTAGTCAGATCTAATTCGGTTTTATCAGTTCGTTCTTCACAAATTGGAGAGCTCTGGCGATGGCGATTGACGGAAACAAACCATAGATTCCATCTCTCTACAAACTAAATCCGGAGAAGGCGATAATGGTGAATCGTCGTTTTTCTCATTTCAAATTTTGCATTTTTCATTTCTAATTTTCCACCCCATAAGGAATCATTTGCTAGACGATATAAGTTTATTTAGCCTATTCTCTTAATTGTTAATCTTGATCTTGGAGGTTTGTTCTTCATCCTTTCCTTTTCCGGTTATTTGATTTGGATGATTTTGAATTTGTGATATTTTTGATCAAATTGAATGAATCCTAGACTTTTTAGATTCATTTTGAAACGTACAATATGTACTAGATATGAAAGCTGTAATGGTGGTGATGGTGGAGGTTCTGGATTAGGTGGTATTGGTGATAGAAGGAAGGTTCGACAACAATAACATATGAGGGGTTGTTGATGATTGAGGTAGTAGGTCTCTGTTCTTATCTCAAATTCTCAACTACCCGGAGGATATTCGATACATAGACGAAAATGATGTCGTTGAGTCTAGGAAAGGTCAGAATGAATGGAGTGACTGTAATGGACTCATTGGGTTCTCTGGATTAGGAGGACTTGGCGACAAGCAAAAGAGTTTTGCTGATATATTTCAGGTGACCCGTTTTTACTGTCTTTAATTGTTTTGCTTTTTTAAGTTTTCGGTTTGTGTTATGTATCAGAATTTGGATCAGTTTACATCACCAGGCTCAAGATTTGGTTTTTATACCATCACTAGACGAATTTTTCTCTTGCGGGGGATTGAGTGGAATGCCGAAGTAAATTGGAAGTATCATCATATTAGGATACAAGTGGATTGCTTTTTGAGCTTTTAATGCGTTCAATAGCCCTTACTGTTTGTTTGATGTTTCTTGCAGTAGTATTGTTTGATGTTTCTTGCAGTAGTAATTTAGGAATGGAGTACATACCAATACTATCTTGTAAGAACATAATGCATATTCAAGCATAAACTAGGGTTTTGCTGAAACATATCAATATGCACTATTAGATTCATACACTACAATGGATATATATCCTAATTTTTATATTATTGAATACCTTAGTTTAAAATCTCATTATTCATTTTCTTACTAATATATGTACTGCGGAGATGTTGAGATATTGATATGTGGCATGTTTTTTTTTAATATTTGTCGTTTGCTAAAAGTGTCTCGAAGTTTCCTTTGCATTGGGTTTCACTCAGTACATATCAATATGTACTAGGTTTTTCACTTTGGACATATCAATATGTACTAATTTCGTTTGTCTATTAACGTAAAATCTTAATGTGTGTTTTTTTTCCTAATGTTTGTTTGCAGAAGTTTGCTAGATTTTTTTTTGGTGTTTTGGATTGAGTAAAAAAACACAAATCACAACCTTTAAGTCGTTGATGGTTAAGTCTTGACTCTTTGTATATTTTTTTTTCCGTATTTGGCTGTTGGATATTTTGCGGCAAGAATCAGATAAAATGAAGCAAGCTATGGTGGAGATTGAGAAAAAGCTCAAAATAAAAAAAGAAACAACAGTCGCAGTTATGGCCGTCGGAGATCTAGAAGACAAGTCACTGAGGTTACCAGACTTGCAGGCATCAAGGATGAAAGAGAGATTGGAAGAATTATATCATCAACTTGATGAATTTGACACTCAGTGCATATTGATATACATTATGATTTCACTCGGTACATATGCATATGTACTGGGTTTTCACCAAGCTTATATATATATGTACTAAAGTTTGTTGAGTTATATTTTTGGCATAATATTATTTGCGCCAGGTTTTACAGTATATGCAGATATGTATTGTTAGTATTTAAGGCTTCATACTCTTTTCTTGGTCTTTTATGCTTAGTTGATACTACTAGTATGTAGCAGTACTATAACAAGCATTGCGACATATTTAGTTTTATTGTTACAGACCATTTTTATAATAAAAATTTATGAGTTTAAGTTCCAGTTTTCTTATATGCGCCAGATTTTACAGTGCATGCAGTATGTACTGCATGTATCAAGGCTTCATAATTTTTTTTTTAGTTTTTCATACTGACTAGTATGTTATAATACTATATATGTATACTAACAATGTAAAACAACATTACAATACTGCAAATAAAAAAACTGACAACTAGAGTAAAAACATAACAATAGGAATTTATATGTACTGCCAACTAAAATCTAAACCAATTATGCAGTACATATTAATATCTACTATCAATACATATCAATATGTACTATCAATTCTGATCATAAATCATTACATAATGTACAAAACTAATATTCATATTGTCAGGATGCATAATCACAACAGTATTATACAAGAGATAACATTAACTATCATAAAATCACAACTATATAGTACAAGATACAACATTAACCACCAGTTTCCACTCCCATACTGCTACGAGACAATTTATCAATCCATACCCAACCACATTTCCCTTACAAATACTATGTGCATGCTAACATCTCCAGATCCACCAGCGTCATTGCATACAAAGTTAAAACCATCACCAGACCAATCATATATCTAGATCCTCATTCGGTCATCTCCCACCACAACATCAACCAACGTTTCCCAATTCACACCCTCTTGCGCCATATCCACGATCACGGACGAAACTAGTTTCGTAGGTGCTTCGGTAATCTTTTTTATATTCTTCACATTACATGCATAATCAACAAGGTTATTTTGTCAGTACAAATAGATATATATTGTAAGATAAGAGCACACATCAAGTTTTACTGTTGGATATCAATTGTTAAACCATATAATTGGTATTCAAGCATCACAATAATTACTTTTTCATCAGTACATATAAATATGTATTGTTAGATATTTACTGTCAAAAACATGTTGTTGGCATTCTATCATCAGAAATATGTTTTTATCCATCACTACATATCAATATGTACTGCCAAAAAACAAATTGTTGGTATTCAAGCATCAGAAACCTAGTACATATCAATATGTACTGTAGGATCATATTCAAGCATAAACTAGGGCTAAGGGTCTATGTGATATATATTGCATCAACGAATCACTTTTGGATAAGTACATATTGATATATAATAATGCTTATGGGGAGCATAAAAGAGGTTTTAGTACAACAAAATATATTGATATGCACTGATGCTTACGGAGAACTAAAAAAGAGTTTTACATAGTACAACAGAACGTATTGATATGTACAGATGCATACACAAAACAATAAGGAAAACTAAAAAAAGGTTTTACATGGTACAACAACACATATTCATATGTACAAAGTAACACAATACAACAATACATGTTGATATGTATTGATGCTTATAGAGAGCATAAAGACGGTTTTACATAATACAACAATGTATATTCATATGTACTGCATCGCACACGCAACAGAAATCCAAGTATCCAACATTACATATTAATATGTACTACTAATATGTAATATGTACTGTTAGATCATGCACATAACACTAATCTAACTATCCAACATTACATCTTGATATGTATTGTTCCTTTTAGAAGCGAAATTAGAAGTGAATATTAGATTTGTACCTTTTTTTGGTAAAATTGCTTTCTTCCATTTTGTTGATAAATGAGTAACAATGTTTTCTCTGCATTTGTTGTTAATGGTGGAGGAGTACCAATGTTTCTCTTCCTTTATGTTGTTGGTGAAGGAGGTTCAAGAAAACGTATAACAAAATCAGATCCAAAACGAATTTCCATTAAAAAAAACTAGGGAAATCTTATTTGATTTCATCGAATATAAGGTTTTCCCGTTGATTTTCTTCTTCTTTGATGATGATTGATTTAGGTTTTGTGACCTAGATTTTAAGATAAAACTCAAAATCGTGCCCTAGATTTTCAGTTTTTAGTAAAATAAAGACAATGAAACCGAAATCGGGAAAAATAAATAAGCTGAAACTCAAAATCGTACCATAGATTTTCATATTTGAGTGAAAACAAAATAAGATGAAATTGATTTCTGCCGCTGGACTATAGAAGATGAAATTGATTTCTGCCGCTGGACTGTAGAAGATGAAAGTAAAGAAGATGATTAAAGTTTTACATGTACTGTTCTCATGGGTATATTGGTAATTTAGCATTTTTTAAAGGTTTTTGGACTAGCGATTAAATGATTTCTCCCGCTAGACTATAGAATAAGCTGGGTCGGGTTTTGTGGACCAACTAGCAAAGTTCTCATATATTTAATCTTGTGGTTGTGGGTTATTGTAGTTTATGGGACAAACTAACCTCCAAATTTGGCTTGCTGGGTCTAACACGTAAACAAATTAAATCGGGTGACATGGAGTAAAGGTGCTCCTCACAAATAACCTGCAGTGATGCTATATTGAAGTTCATGGGCCTAACTAACTTCGAAAACCTGCCTGCAAGGTAATGGTTGCACAAGGTTTATAACTGTGGGATTGTGAACTTATCATACTATGTGTGACTAATCTCAATATGGGTCACCATGCACTATTATATTCGATAATATAATTTTAAGCTTCGGTTCCATAATGTGTCTTACTTTATTTGGATTTTCAACACTCTTGAATTTTTCGTACTTTAACTTCTTCTATGATTCTGCATGTCTCGTTCAACACCTTGTTGCTGAAGATCCATAGCATATAACAACTTATGAGAATACTCAAGTTTGAGCATTTAGAATGCCAAATCAATCTACTCAATGATCGCTATACCAATGGATAATATTGTTAACTTCTCCAAAATCTATTCTACCAAGACTTTGAAGCAATACTATGGTGATATGTTTTCCCCCTTAGTCTCTAATTATCTCTTTTTGTTAGATTTGAAGTTTACCTTCATTAATGTAATTCACTCTCGTTTAGACAATGCTTAAGAAAACCATATGTTTTTGTAGATTTCTACTAAATAATTATCACCCTTTTTGTCGTAAGTTGATAAAGGTTTTGAATAGGGATCATCATGAACTACGCCTTAAGAGATTATCAGGACTAAAGAGCCATATCAACTTTTTTCGATGATACCGCTGAGTTTTGCAACTCAATACTTCATCTAGGAGAGGTTATTTAAAGGTATAGTCGAATTCCACAGCCGCACTCCCCACAAAGATATAGCAATTAAGAACAAGTTCAAATTGAACTCTCCCTCATTCATGTCATTCTCAAAGAGAACGACAAAAGCGACCTTACTTTGTATAAGAAAAGGATTTTCCTTGGACATTAACAAATAAAACTTTGTGCCCAATATTTTTCTCACTTCCCTCCAGTTAAGAACAAAGAAGCTTCAAAGTAATGATTTAGATTTTAGAGGAACCCAAAAGCACTATTCATTACGAGAAAAATCATCACTAAAACTTTGTTCCTCCTAGTTCAAAAACATAGAATAAAGAGTTTAATTTTTGTGACATGATTTCATAAGACATCATTTTGATCTAGCCAGTGATGAACATAGAGTCTAAAGATCGTACTTATTTTTTCCCAGTTACGACAAGAGAAATAAACCCTTTCCAAGAATTTTCTTACGAAATCCCTTGCAATTTGAGTATAATCATGAAGATTAAACATTGCAGAATAGTTCTCAAATAGTTTACTCCTCTTAAATCAATTATGAACACAATGAGTAAAGAGCGTAAAATATTCATGAGAATACGTTTTGATCATATATCTATGACAAACAAAGAATCATCTCATGAAAAATAAGCATTACACATAGAATGATCAATAAAGATGAAGTATTGCAAATATCATAATCAAAATAAAATTTAACTAAATAAAGATCAATAATTGTGTCGCCCCAACTAAGACACCTGCTTAGCTAATATGATTACAACCTAAACTTGAAGCATCCAACTCTGGATCATCAATTTTAAGAATCATAATTACATAAAGTAAACCAAAACAAACCCAAGCTTTCTGATAGTTAATAAATGAAGATCTCTCAAGTGATATAAGTATAATAGTGTGTTGTTTTACAGATTAATAAGGAACACATAGATAAAAGATACACAAACATCTTTAATTTGCTAAAACTTTAAGCTACGAAATAAGATACATTCACGTGCACCATCTCTTTCGAAAAAATGAAACTGAAGTGGAGACGAGTGAGAACATCATCCCAAATGGGTGCTCAGTGGAAACATATATAACTCTCAAGTAATCACTAACGTACTTCACAGTTCCAAAAGAACAATAATTGAACAACAAACATGTATAATGTGCGAATAAGTAATTCCACCGGATACCTCGGTATCTAATATTTCCTCATCTATGTTATTTAAGACATAAAATAATGAGTAATAAAATTGCACTCCCCTTGCTACAATAATACTTACAATTCCCATGATGACGAAGAATATAGCACTCCTCGTGGTACTTAACTTAGCAAGGAGTTGTGGGGAGACCACATGCATTCCTCGCGGGGAAAACACACAAGCACACATCAAGTTATTCACCCAACAATCAACAATCATTGAAAATATGACATTCGTGAAAGAAAAGTTATTCTAACCCCACATTCTCAGATATTACGACCATAATAATATTGCACTCCCCGTGCTACTTAACTTAGCAAGGAGATGTGGGGGGAAACCACAGGCACTCCTCATGGGGAAACCACACAAACACACATCAAATTATTCACTCATCAATCAACAAACATCGAAAATATGACATTAATTAAAGAAAAGTTATTATAACCCCACCTTCTCAGATATTACGACCATAAATATGACCTTCCCGAAAATACGACCATAATAATAACAACGACCGTGAAAGATCACCACTAGATGATCTATAGAAGTGACACTAGAACAATCTAAAAATATGTTACCTTGACTTCGCCCAAATCATAGAGAAGACGACTCTAGAATAACTCCAAACCCAGATAATAATGTCATCTACATGAGATGCCAATCCACCACATGATTCAGGAAACTACCATCAAAATATAAAAGGTTATACAATGAGGCATAATATACACACGAGTGGATTCCCACAAGAAAATATAAACGATAAGATTGGGAGTACAATCCCTTATTGTAATACCCTGTATTTTAGTTAACCTTTCGGGTCGGGTTATACCCAACTTAGCTAACCATGTGATTTAGAATTTTGTTTCTTTTCCTTAGACTGGGTGGGTTGCTTGAACTAGGAAAGCCACAAGTTTGGGGTGAGAATATAGTCACCTAGTTAATTTTAATATTTTAATAAAATTGAGAGAAAAATGAAAAGACATTTTGAATAAATAAAATAAATAAAAATGTTTATGTGTATTTATGTTAGCATTATTATATATAGGGTTTTTTTTTTATCAAATGAAGGGAAATAATATGAGAAATTAGAAAACTAAAATCTAGGGAGAATGGCAAGATGAATTGGAGCTAAGGTTCTTGAGGAGAGATTTTAATTAGAAAAATCAGTGGAGGATCAATGGAATTGAGTTAGAATGTGAAACCCTTTCTCTTTTGATGTTTTTCTTTGGGTGTTTAATTTATATGATTTTGTTTTGTTAGGTTTCAGTAATGTATTCGTATAATTAGGTACCTTTGATCGATGAATAGGCTTCTGATATGGATAGATAACATAATTGGGTATATTTGGTTAAAAATTGAGAACAATCCACCGTAAATTCACCGTTGAATGTTTGTTTGAAATTGGGTGATAGTTTCTGAATTTTTGGACAGTTTTGCCTTGCTGTGATTTTGATGTTCTTAGGAACTCTTAATGGTGTTAAAAGGATTTGAGGTCTTAATAAAAGTTGTAGATAAACATCTTATATTTCAGTGTGCTTTGGATTGGGTCAATTTTAGATTGCTATGAATTTATCATGAATTGTTTGGTAATAACATGTAATCTGCCCAGTTTTTAGGTTTTCATTATAAATTCAACATCTTTTGTTTGAACCGTTGGTTTGGTGTGAAATTTGGATATGTAATATATGAATGTGTCAAGAATGTTCCTGTAAAGTTTGAAGATGATCAGATAAAGTTATCACCATGGAACATATAATGTTATATGGATGCAGTTAACTTGTTTGCATAAATGCTTGAAAGAAATTCATGTTGTTAAGCCATGAATGCTTGTGTTGTTTGTGAAAATGATTTATAAAATGAAATGAGTTCATGTTTTACCGTTATATGGAACATGTTTCATACTAACGGCGGGTAATGATCCCCGAGAGTTAAATGGGTAATGATCCCCATGGGAACTTGTGTTTTCCGACCATCGATGGCGGCTGTCCGTGCCGGTAAACGATAGGTGGATGTACGAACCAAGGTTTTCGTACCGTGAATGAAACGGGTAATGATCCCCGAGAGCAGATGGGTATGATCCCCATAGGAACTTTTGTTCCTGACCATCGATGGAGGCTATCCGTGCCGATAAACAATAGGTGGGTGTACGGACCAAGGTTTTCGTACCGTGAACTCATGGTTTCTCTGTGACGATATTAGTACGTGAATATATGTGTTGAACCATTGATGAATGACTTGTTGACAATTATTTTGGTATTGTAAACTCATGGTTTGTTGGTGACAATATTGATATGTAACTCATGTTTTGAGACTTAAAAGGATGAGTTGTTGGAAACATTATTGATGATGTTAATTGGTGTGTTGAAGCCTAAATGGATGATTTGTTGGCAATAATATTGGTATTGTGAACTCATGGTTGAACAAATAAATTGGATGTTTTGTTGATGGATTATTGCGAAGTTTTATTTGAAATGTTAATTAAATAATTTGTTAGAAACAATAGTGGTATTTTGAATTCATGGTTGAACAAATGAATTAGATGATTTAGTGAAAATAATATTTGTGAGTTAATGTTGTTGGTTGAATATATTCGTTGAAGTTGCACTGTATTTCTTATTGTATGCTATTCCTTGATAAAAATGATTTTGTTTTCGCATCTTTAGAGAATAGGGGTACATTCTATTGAGCTGTCATCTCACCCCAATTGACATCCTTGCAGATTTATCAGAGTGGCGCAGTGAAAGCTAGGAATGATTAGCTTAGTGATTGAATTGTTTTATTATATTGCTTGAAATGTAGTTTGAAATAATATGTTTGGTTTAAAAAGGTTTTAAAGATTATTCTGGATTTTTATGATTCAATTCATGAATTTCATACTTCTGGTGCCGGGTCAGAGATACAAATTTATGATATTTGTACAGTTGAGTAGAGACGATTTTACGATCATCACCTTCGTCAAAAATCCATTATCAACACCTGGAAGCAAGCTGTTTGACAGAGAATTTGACATTAGCCAGATTTGGTTTTGGCAGGTAAAACAAACTGTTGTTTTGATTTGACGCATTCCTATTATTATACTGTTGTTTTGACGTATTTAATATAAATATAAATATAGTTTAGTGCTGGTTTAACTTAGGAATCAAATTTACATAAAGAAAGGCTTGACTTAGGAAAAGTCGAGCAGATTCAGGAATCTGTTTTTACATGGAAATAAAACTATAATTTGTAAAGTTCGTATAAACTGTGCAAGCGTGTTGAGGCATAATTCATCTATTCTTTAACTTTTCATAAGTCATCGGTCAATTTTATCCGTCTTTTGACTTATCATAAGACACCCAGTTAATCTCACATGTCATGTGACTCAACCGACCAATCTTATTTGTCCTTTAGATTATCATACGACAAAGGCACCGATTTAGCTAGTCATAAGACAAACACATCGCTTTTTATGTTACAGTCAAAGATTAGTAATTTTTGTTAATTTGAAAGTATCCATAAAAAACCTGGCTAGTTTGGGCATATAGGAATTATTTGGGGACCACTGGCTTTAAAATAGTGACTTAGTAGATTGAAAGTGTTTCAAGTTTATAAAGGTGGTTCTTGATTTATGAGTTCTTAAATTTTCGTTTCTCCTTGCTTTTATTGATCGTCTTCTTCTATCAAAATGACTTTGAATCTGCCTAAAAAGACTTGGAGGTGCGGCCTATAAAAAACCAGTGATAAGGTGTCCAAACTAGGTAAAAGTACTAAGTTATCCTAACTATTATAATTCAATCCTAAGCCTTATCCTTCTAAATTTAAAAAACTTCCAAAACCAAAACCTGTTGAAATCATTTCTCTCTCAAATTAAAATTAAAACTCGAATTCACCAATCGACTCTAATAACATCTATCGATTTTTTTTTTATATCATTCATTTAAAGAAAAAATAATCAAACTAAACATCGTTGATTGCGACCCATTACTCTTAATTATACTTGTGATTGATATATCCATTCAAGATTATTGAAAATAACAAATAATCTCGGGTTATTGTGTTTAACCATAACCAGTCAACGCTGATGTTTATATTTACCGATTCCTATGGCAATCGGTCGATATCAATGAACACGTCAACCGATTGTTCCGGATGTGTTTACTGGTGGAAGAGAAATTAACTAGAATATGTTGAAGATAATGCCCACATATACCGATTCTGGTATGGAAGAGAACCGTTTTTTTGTACGTTTTTTTTTTTGCTATAATAAGATTACATTAGCACTATATGTGTATATCGTGCGTACCGATTCTTACAGTTGGGCTATGTAGTAAAGTAACATGCACTGATTCCTGATGTTCTTTGTGAATCAAAACATCACCAAGAGATCGGTCTACAAGTGCATGAACATCTACCGATTCTGTTTTTGTCAAAAAAAATTAAAGTTCTAATAATAAATTAACATTAATTGATTTCAGGATTAACTTGATTAAATACCTAATAATCACCCGAATTAATACTAATTAATCAGAAATAAATTAGCTATCAAGGAAGACAATTAGCTAAAAGGTTTATATTTTATTTCAAAATATTTTATTTTGTCACGTAGTGATAAGCCTCAAATTATTTATCTAGATCTCAAGCTGGCTAGGATAAAAAAAATACAAACCGATTTGAAATGAAGTAATGGTGGTGAGAGACGTGTATAGCAATATGTAAAATGTATTACACCCTCCTATTAAACTAATTTCATTTGCTTCCAATGTAAACATATTATGCTCTTGATTCACATAATGAATACAATATACATAATGAATATAATATAAAGGATTGATGACAGAGAGCAAGGAAAACATGTAAAGAGGAGGAGGAGGTTTCAGTGAGCTTCTTTTCTTTTGTTTACTCATTATTTTGTTTTCCACCAGTTTCGCAACAAACGATGCTCATATTTTTTATTTTATTTTTTTGTTTTCCACCAGTTTCACAACAAACGATGTTCATATTTTTTATTTTATTTTTCTGTTAATTGTCTCCCATGTGAGGAATAAGATTATCAAAGCACCGTCATCTTTACCTCTCTAGCTGGAGCAGGAGTACTATCAAGACCGATGGAAGGGTGTACTGGGGCATACAAAATAATTATTCTAACCAATGTTAGTTGATAAGGGTGTCCTAAGGCTAGTTAAACTACTTAGATATTCTTAATTAATTAGTTTTTAATATTATTTTTTATTAAATATATTTTCTTAGGTTTTTTAAATATTTTTTCGTTCTTTTTTTTAAAAATAAATTTTTCTATTTTCTCTTCTTTACTCCAACCGAACACTACGACTTCAATTTGTATCGCCTTCGACTAAAGTGTTAGAGCACTGCTCGGTCGAACTCGCAACGTTGCTATCTCAAGCTTGTTTGTCAAGTTTAGTTGATCAAAACTATATACTTGATTTCTATTCTACTTGTAGCTATGTATCGGATTATGATAGAAGTGTGTAGTTGAGCTTTAGACTTCACGACATTCACCAATTGAAGAAGAAGATCTACTGAAGAGCTTGGAGGAACTTCATCAACAAAAGGTATGTGGAGACTAAAATTTATCTATCAGTCAGAAGTCTATTCTATTCTATCTTCTAAAGAGACAAAGTCGCATAGCTATATAGACTTTTACATTATACACAATTGAAATTTCGAGCCAAATTTATCTCGTTTATATATTTCTCAAAATACGTGTTGGAAGGTTTGTAGCTTTACCTAAGTTCATCATCTACTTGACGAGTTTAGTTGGAGAAAATTTATTTGTTGGAAACTAAAATATTAAGTCAAGATGATCATGTGAAAATTACCTTGAACACCTTACATGATTTCTGTGAGACAATCATTTGATGTTAACTTGGGTAGTTTCGTATTGATCGATTGATCACTTGAGAATTACTTGAAGCTAGTGGTATGTGTAAGATTACCATTGTTGTCTTCTAAGGATGTTTCAATGATTGAACTACTACCAGTGCCTGGATATAACACAGTATGTATACCTTGTATGCGAACTGTGAAGCTCTAGTTCAGGTCCGGAACTCTTGTTTGCGAACAGGTTTACATGTGAAAGGTCCGGAACTTTGGTTCACGTACTCTGCTTGCGAACGGCTGGACAAGGCTAAGTCAAGAACTCTGGTTCGCGTACTATGTTTGCGAACGACAAGACTAGGCCAAAGTCCGGAACTGTGGTTCGCGTACTCTGTTTGCGAACACAGTGGTTAGGTTCTAAAATCGGTAAGTATGACTTTTCATACTCATGAACTCAGGTTCGTTTGCGAACTAAAGTCCTTGGAACTTTAATGAAATAAGGTATGCGGACTTTTTTTGCAGACCGTGTCATTATGTTCATGAATTGGTTCTTGTATAGTACTTTGTACAACTACAAACCAAACCGAATATGTTTCAAATGGGTCATATATATTTCTATGAGATAGTGAACATTTGAACAACTCTCTTAAACCACATTTAAATTTATTAAATTATCTATCATGATTGATTGATCATCGTATTTGATCTAGAAGTGTTAGATGAATATGGCTAAACTATAAGTGTTCATATGGATAACTTCGGTTAACTATTATTGAGCCAACGGTTATACACGTTTAGGTACGGTTAATTTATATCTAAATATAGGTATATTTCATTTTTGTGTATCAATCTAAGACCATCTAACGGTGGAGATTGATTGCTTAGTTTCTAAGCAGACTTAGCTTGAATCTTAAATCAGGAGTTCATCTAACGGTGAATGTCAATTGCTTTGTTACTAAGCTATCTTAGCTTTGGTTGTAAGCAACCCTGATTTGAAAGACTATATAAGGGAGAACTCTAGCATTTGGGAAACCTGATCCCAACACTCTCGTGTGTCCTAGTTGCAAACTAGAGTCGATTCTCCATTAACCAAGGTTTTTCCAAAACCATTATTAGGTTAACGACTTGAAGACTTCATTTGGGATTCGTGAATCCAGATCCAACTATTTTCTCTGTAGTTGAGTATTCTGATCTTACTTTTTCTATCGCATTGAGTTTAATCGTCTTTAAGATTTTCTCAAGATTTATCTCTGATAAGTAAGATATAAAAAGTAACACAACAGTTCTTCGTCTCAGACTCTTGTGACTCCGCAATAACTTTTTCTGTTAATCAGTTAGGTTATTGTGAGGTGACTAATATTTCTGGGCTGCTTTTTGGGAGTATAAGACCGAATTGATAGTTGAGTTTCCTGTTCACCTTGATTTATCTTATGAAGGAAACAACAACCAGAATAGACTTATCTATGGGAGACATATTTTTTTATAAGTCTTCGACTTTGGGTCGTAGCAACTCTTAGTTGTGGGTGAGATCAGCTAAGGGAATCACGTGCCCAGTGTCCTGCTAGGATTCAAGAGGAATAAGGAATGCGACTGTACCTTTATTGGTGTGAGACTTGGTTAGGGCTCAACTACATTCAAGTCAGAAGTTAACTTGTAGCAGGTTAGATTCTTTAGCGGCTTAATACAGTGTGGTTTTCAAATCTGGACTAGGTCTCGGGGGTTTTCTGCATTTGCAGTTTCCTCGTTAACAAAATTTCTGGTGTCTGTGTTATTTCTTTTTCGCATTATATTTGTTTATATAATTGAAATATCACAGGTTGTGCGTAGTTCAATCATAGTTGATAAATCCGACCTTGTTTGTTAGATATAACTTGATTGACACTCAGACATTGGTCTTTCGTACCATATGAGTTATTGTCATATCAATTAGTCTCACAGATTTTTATCTAGTTGATTTACTGATGTATTGAGAAAGATATAAAGCTCTTTGATATCTTTCTTGCTTGAGTCTCACTTTTAAGTTGGTGATATTGAAATTATATTGGAGTTAAGTCCATACAGATTGCCGAAGAAATATTGGGTGTGGTTGCTATACCCCGCTTTTTTAATTGGTATCAGAGCAGGCAAACACGCTAAGATCTCATAAGTCTGTGTTTGTAGCAATCTGACTATATGGACAGAATTGTTATCTCTATAAACGTACCGCCAATCTTCGATGGCTCGAATTACTTATGGTGGAAAATTACTATGCATGCATTTCTACAAGCGCGTGATTTTGAATTATAGGATCGTGCTGTAAATGGCTATGATCCTCCAATGGTTACAGTAGACAGTGTAACTGTTGCAAAGGATATTGGTAGTTATACTGATGTCGAGATTAGTGCCGCAAAGCAAAATTCTGACGGATTAAATGCTGTCATCCATGTCATTACCCTAGATCTTCAGCACCATGTGACTACGTGCACTCGGTCTAAAGATGCTTGGGATATCTTAGCAACCGTATTCGAAGGGAATACCTCTGAGAAAGAAGCTAGACTCCAAAACCTAAATTCTGATTGGGAAAACCTTTGTATGGCTGATGAAGATTCATTTGATGAGTTTAATCACAAAGTGTCTGAAATTGTTAATGCATCTTTTGCATTGGGTAAGACTATTCCTAAAAAGCATATTGTGATGAAAATTCTCTGATCTCTACCAGCTAGATACGATTCTAAGAAACATGTCATCGTAAAGGGAAATAACCTTGAAATGCTTTCTAGAAATACTCTTATTGGAAAGTTAAAGATCGTTGATCATGAACATCTATCCAAAGCTAGAAAGGATATTGCGTTCAAAGGAAAAAATAACACTAATCTACTTGATAAAAGTAAAAGTGTTGGCAACTCAATGAATGATCCTATTGAGACTGAATCATCAGATGAAGATCTTGACAACTCAGTTTCTATGATCACAAGACAGTTTAGAGACCTTCTTTTGAAGAGAAGCAAACGCTTCACTAGAGACAAACCTAGATCATCAGTTAAGCCTCATGATCGTGTTTCTCCTAAAAACAGAGATATTGTCGACACTGATGATGAGGACATGCCACAGTACTTCAAGCGTAAAGGTTTTGGTCATTTGCTAATGAATGTCCAAATTGTAGAAAATACACTGGCAACAAAGGTCTTGCTGCAACTATTGATGAAACATCTGATCACCATGATTCTACAGAGGATGAAAAATCAAGTGTAGCAGTCCTTGGTGAAAATATCAATTTTGATAATTGTAGCAATACTCATATCAACCTTGACATTTTTTCATGGAAATACATCATCGACCGCATTGAAGGATGAAATGGATTTTTCTCTGTCTAACGAAAACTCTATCTATTATGTTTCAGGTACGTCCCTTTGTTTTGCGGCATGTTCGGCCGTAATGCCTGAACCATCCTCCACATTGACATGTCCTTACTGTACTTTTTAAGGGTCATGAGCTCTCTAAGTGTTTCAAGTACAGACATAAAGTAAGGTATGTCAACAAACTGCAACGGAGAGCCAGTCGATTAGAAAACAAGCTCAAACTTGTTCTGAAATCAAATCCATCCGAGGTATGTAAATTTAACACCTCTCCTAAGAAGTTGATTTTTAAGGAAAAGGTTAGATCACTATAGAAAATAACTAGGTCTAAACGAATTATAAAGAGGAATGTTGATAATTCCTTGCAGGAACCTTGTGGTGAACTAATCTTGTCTCATGTGCCCATATATAGAAAAGAGACAAGAATTGTGCACAATCGGGCTTTAGGGTCTGTTGATGGTGGTTTTCAGTTCAGGGTCAAAATTATGAAACTCTGTATTTAATGCGCTGACATCCTGCAAAGGAACAAAATCCATTTAAAAGTAATGAGTGCATAAGCCTCTTCGATTTCATATGTATTGAGCAATTCAATATATTTGTATATATAAAATTTACTCAGAATGGTGCATATAGCAACAATCCCAAATATTCTATTAATTTTATCTTCCGCCGGCATTATTCACTAATGCATGGCCTGCCTAGTATTTTCCTATACTATGTTCCCCAGCTGAACTCTCAATATTGGCATGACATGACGATTAATGTTCGCTCACAGCAGAGTAGCATGAATTTCCCGAAGTGTCAGTATTAAGATCTACATGAAAATCCTCAGGAGCATACGGGCTACATCACTCTCTGATAAAGAGATTTTCGTGTCAACGCGCTTTAATTAAAAGCCAAAATGCACGACGCGCTTAAATTCCTTAAGCAAATAAGCTTAGACTGTCCATGTCAGTCTTAAAACAATCACGGCAACACGATTTGGCTGGCCAATTCAACAAGCTTAGCCTCTTCCTAGCGGAACTAGGCAAACTCCATGGTGTCCACTGGCGAACCCACTATCATCCCAATCATAATTCTCTTAGCCTACCAGCAACGTCCTTGATTATTGGCATGAACTAGGATGGTTGCGTTGCGAAAGAGAAGCTCAACGAGCTAAGACCGACCATAACGGTCTCAAAACAATCGCATCCACCAAACTTAACCAGCCTAGTTGGACGGTTTAGATCGTGTTTCGAACGATCAAAGAGGTGCTTGTGTGTTCACCGGCGACTCACCTCCATCCCCGGTCGTTTGAACTACACACGGCAAGCAAAGAGTGCATCAAACCGCTTGCTCAAAGTAGGGTGAACGCGCTGTTTTGGAAACCCTAAAATTGGCATTGCGGCAGCGTGCTTCTGTTACAAAATGATCACAACCATCCGTCTTCGCCAGCCAAATTGAATAGCTTAGATCCAATTTTAGGCGGCCAATAAGATGTCAGCATGCTCGCTGGCAATCCACCTTTGCATCTGGCCAATCGTCCTGCGCAAACCAACGTCCAGTGCCTTGAATCGATTAGCCTAAAGAGGGTTGGTCGCACGGCTCTAAAACCCTAAATTGAGCAACTGCTGCAAATCATCTCGTCCGTCCAACTTCACTAGCCTAGTCGGATGGTTTAGATCTGATTCTAGATGGCCAACAGGGTAACATCGTAATCACCGGCAACCCCTCTTCCATGAGGAGCGATCGTCCAAACCACGGCTTTCCCATGTGATCCCGAACGATCGTACAAAAATGGCTGGTTGCACCGTTCGCATATAACTTTAATGGCAGCCATCAACTGCCGCAAATCATCTCAGCCACTCAACTTGGCTAGCCGATTTAACCGGTCTGGATCTAACCTAAACCGACCGATAGGATGTTAGAATGGCTACCATCCGCTACTCTCCTATAGGGACCGACCGGCCAACCTCTGGGATGAGCGCATAGCTCCTACCAACTCCCTGAAAAAAGCCGGTCATGCTCCTTTTAAGATGTTAAGCTCCGCGACTAACTTAGACGAGCTCTAAAACAATGATGCTTCATGAGCATCGATTATTTTGAGCTGCTTGTTTAAAAGCGATGCTTTATATACATCGATTATAAACGATGTTTTATAAATATTGATTTCATAAACAATCTTATTATTTGACCTAAAAGCACTATATGCTGCTTTAAGCGCCAAGTCACACGACTTGACCCACTCGGCAGCCTGCTGTATGTGTTTTCTTGCAAAATACTCGAGACATCAAACATGTCACAAACTGGGGGATGCTCACTAGGGTATTGGTCTAGCGGTTTACAGCCTACGGCGTGCAACACGCCCATTATGAGAAAGTGTCAGGAAAGGGCGGGCAGTTAATAGCAGTAAGAGAGTAGTGGGTGTAAGGCTGACCGGTCTTCCCACATAATGGAAACGTTATGGTCACCACCTTTTGCACAACTCCACTTCTCCACTACTTAACCGTCTCCACTTCCTATGAGATCAGGGTGCGCTCAATCATGACTTGTATAAATAGGTTTTCAACCTATTTCGACAGAACACAAGTGTTATCAACACAAGTATCCAGAAAACATTAAGAACTGATAGCTTACATTCTGCAAGCCAGTTCCACATTCTGATACAAGTCATAAAAAAACCACACCTTTGTAATTCAACATTTTCATCTCAACACCTTCTTCTCTTTCCTCCCTAGGATCATCCATTCTCCTTCATTTTGTGACCGAATTGAATCTGGAATGACCATTTCTTGGTTTAGGTCAGAATCTTACAGATTGATCTCTTGAATCTAAAAGTACTCCTGTGCAGTACATTTGTTTAGGTTTTGAATTCGTTTCTCATCAACATACCTAAATTTACCAAAAACAACAGAATTAGTTTTTACCCCAAAACAACTGGTGACCACTGTGGGAGATTAATCTCTCGGTTCCAAAATCAGTTCATAAAATCTTCATTCCAGTTTTCTCAACTTCAAGAGGGTGGATCTTAGATCTAATTCAGTCATTAACCCGAATTCATTTAAATCACCAATCCCCGCCAGCCAAACTCTAAAAAAGTCGTGAATATTCGAAATCCAATCACCTTGGAAGGCATGGCTAAGATGTTAGAGGATGTTATAGCAAATCAAGCTAATATCGCGAAACGTAAAAATGAGACGCTTTGTCTCTTAAAGCGTATAGCAAACCTTTGTGGAAGGAGTCGGCAAGCATTTACCCGGGGAACGCCATCAATGTTAGAGATAACACAAAAAATGTTGAATCTTTATCTGAAGTCTTTGCCTTTGCCAACAACGATACAGACAGAGTACGTAGCCGTATTGGACAGGAGAAGAAAGGAAACAATCAACAAAATCTAGTTAATGACAAAGAGATGAGACAGTTTCATAGGGAAAGAGACTCGACAGGAGTGTCACAATACCTGCAAGATAAGGGTAAGGAACCGGCTTACGAAGCTTTATTAGAAAATCTGTATTTCAAGACCCTCGCAGAAGTTCAGAGAGTTTTCCAACAGTCCGCAGCTATGACCGCTCTAACTTTACTAAACAGAGAATAGAGCCAATAATACGATTATTCTAAAAATATCATATTACTCCAGTATTTCCCTTTTCATGCAACATTCGCAATTTCTCCAAAAGGGTTACGTCATTTGTATTCCAACTTATTCAGTTCATTCAAATATTATCCCTTCCATAAAATTACTCACAAAATCATCTTAAGAGTAAATCAATTCAAAAATCCTCACATCGCAATCACCTACTAGTTCATAACCAGAAAATCAAAACCATAAAAGAGGCGTCTTTCGCCCTTTAAAAAACAAAAAAAAAACTAAGAGAAGAAAATTCATGAAGTAAAAACATTCAAGGTAAATCATCCAACAATGGCTCATTCTTCTTGGCGAAAGCGTCCTTCATGTTTTGGAGAGCACCCTGCTTCAACTTCAACTCATGGGATAACTTTTCAACTTCTGCCTCCTGTTGGTTAATAAAATCCGTGGAAGGAACTTCAGCCATTTCAGTTTGCAGCTTTTGGATCTTAGAAAGTCTTTCACAAAACCAGAAGGCGTTAAACTCAAAGTTAACAAACATATCTCGGTGGAACTCCCAGTTTTGAACTACTTCCTCAGAATAGGTGCGCCCAGTCGCGCTGCACATGTCGTGAATGGAGGATAGAGCTTCTTCGACATGTTTAACCAATGAAAAATGACTTTTAACCTTTTTTAAAGTGGCAATGTACCCGTGCTTCTCCCATATCTTGGTGTACAACTCCGCATACTTAGCCGGCACACTGAATCCTCCAACCACCACGTGGTCTATGAAGGGAACGACAAACGGAGGATCGAAAGTAGCTCCAGCAGCGGAATGCATAACTAAAGCCATGTCAGTCCCTCGAGGTTCTTTGGAAGCAGTCATATCTATGACCCTGGACGCAGCGCCTTCATTCTCTTTGGGAGGAGCAGCAACGCCTCCTGCATCATTTTCACCCTCCACCTCGAGATTGGCTCCTGGTACGGTCTCCCCCTGCAGCATCACTGGTTAATACTTATTTTGCATCGAATCAATTTAAAACCAGAAAATTTATGGAAGACATTCCAGTCCATCCTCTGGCTCACTGGAAAAACTATATCCGCTATTAAACTTGGAAGTGCTTCCTTCATCGCTACCGGATCCCGAACCTTCTTCGTCCCCAGCTTCATCTTCATCTTCGAGAGACTCGGTATCGCAAGATTTCTCTTCCGAAGACACCATGTTGTGACTGCGTGCGAGTCTAGCAAAATCATTCATATTCCCGAAACCCTGATTATAAAAGAAGAAAGGTTTTCAGTGAGGATGGGCCAAAATACATAAATTTGGCCGGATTAAAGAAAAACACATACGTATCTGCATGTTGGAAGAATTAAAAACTGTCGGAGCTGTTGAAATTGTTCGAACGCCACCTGCAAGCTTCTTCGACCTTGTATCCTTTTCTTGGGGACTGCACTCACCTTGTTTAGAGACACGAGCTCTGTTTCGTTTGCCTCAAGGAGGCGTTTTCAACAGCTTATGTTTTTCTAAGGTTTTGGGAGAAGGCCTGCAGCGTGGAACCGTCACAACTTCTTGCACGAATTTTTGGAAAGACAGGAGCTCCTCTCTCCAGAACTCCTTGTACTTAGGAGTCGCCACCGGTTTTCTCCATGGAAGCAAGAATGGTAGGCTCTTCTTTGTTGCAAAGACGTTAGTATCGAATACAGAGGTCAGGAGATCCACTGGAGCTTTTGGCGGGAGACAAAAAGGGATTCCCTGACGAGCGGCTCCGTTAATATTATAAGGAACCACAGTAAAAGACTCCTTAAAGAAAGATGGAACATATCCAGATGTGCAGCTTCGCATAAACACGACTTCACCGATACTCATGTCCTTTCCAACAGAATGCAACGTTATATCCGAGGTAGAGGCAAAGCTGCTTGGATGAACTATTGATGAGTGAACCGACTCCCAAGGATGAAAATCTATGGAATGCACATTGTCAAGAAAGTCAATAAGCTTCAACCCAGGCTTCAGACGCCTTTTCTGCCAACGGAGTATCCCGGGCCCTCCGTATATACTAGAGAATGAAGTCGCAAGATTAGGAGCATAACCTTTGAAGTGTTCCTGTAAAAGTGTTAGGAGAAAGTCAATGTGAACATGTGATTCTACTTTCATATATCCATTGGAGGCATACATGTCAGCTGCTATAGAATCCAGATGAGAATACAAGGAGCCAAGGAACAAACTGCCTATGGGAAGGACTACACCTTGTGCCAGCCTAATAGCAAATATAACAATCCTCCGTCTTATTGTCTTCGTGCCAGAGCCATCGTCAATGACGTCTCTAGAAATCCACAAGGATAAAAAGGCAGCAACGCTAAGCACGTCATCCAGCACCTGGCCTATTTTCGGTTTCATAGGAAACCATTCAGATACCCACCAAGTATAGAAGCATTTTTCATCATTTTCCTTCTTATTATATTCTTTTATCTTCTTGACTAGAGTGGCGTACATCACCTCTTCTTCATTAGACAACTTAAAATAAAGATTCCCGGCAACCGGAAGACTCAGCAGAACAGCTACGCTCTCTAAAGTGATAGTTATTTCGTCCCAGGATGAGTCCTAATGTTCAGATAAGGCACGACAAAGATCTCATCATATATGTTTGTCATATCTTTGGAATTGTTAGCACTTCCCAGCTTAGCGGCAGAAATATTTCCAGGTGACATCTTAACGAGAATTCCTTACGTTCACTTTCAAATAACTACAATAAACAAGATGAGGAAGGATCACTACTTCGAGAAGAGCCATGCATACAAATTTTTTCAAAATTTGATATAGTCACTGATGGTCGAATTCACATGAGGAGATATGGAGCTTACATACAACAACCATCGAAAAAAATTATATATTATTTTTCTATGGGTATTATACCCACGGCCAAAACCTAAAACTAGGTTTTTTCAAAAAAAACAACAACAGAAGAGCAAGCAGCGGCACTCACCTATGATTCTTTGTTCGTCTTGCTGGTGATTCCAGTGATGCTAATTACTCTTTTATTGATTCTACTGTTGAGTCTCACTACGAAATTGCCAACAAAGAGGTATCATTAATATTGAGATAAGTTTTCAAGTTCACGAAGCTACGCCTAAGGCTAGGGTTCACATCCACACAAAAAAAAAAAGGAAAAGAGAAAAGAGAAGATAGAAAACGCGACGCACTTACCTTCAAGCTGGTGGTTGAAGCTCTCAGTGATGATGAGAATGTCCAAGAGATGCACGCTGCCAGGGACGGAAGTGAAGCGAATTAGCGAATTGAAAAAAATAGGTTCGACACCCTTTTATAAAAGTACGTTTTGCGGAATTCTAATGAAAGAAGGTGTTTGAGGGTAAAAACTTGTTCTGCTATTTTTTGGTAAATTTGGGTGTGTTGATGAGAAACGAATTAATACCCTAAACAAATGCACTGCACGGGAGTACTTTTAGATTCGAGTGATCAATCTGTAAGACTCTGGCATAAACCAAGAAATGGCCATTCCAGATTCAATTCGGTCACAAAGTGAAGGAGAAGGGTTGATCTTAGGGAGGGAGCGAAGAAGGTGTTTGAGATCAGAATGTTGAATAATGAAGGTGTGGTTGTTTTATGACTTGTATTAGAATATGATTTTCTGGATACTTGTGTTGATAATACTTTTCCTTTTTTTGAAATAGGTTGAAAACCTATTTATACAAGTCATTAAAAGCACCCTGATCTCATAGGAAGTGGAGGAAGTTAAGTAGTAGAGAAGTGGAGTTGTGCTGAAAGTGGTGATCATCGTATTTCCGTTATGAGGGAAGACTTGTCACACTCTCACCCACTACTCTCATTACTGTTAACCGTCCGTCATTTCCTGACACTTTCTCTTAATGGGCGCGTTGCACGCCGCACGCTGTAAACCGCCATACCAATACCCCAATGAGCATCCCCCCAGTTTGTGACATGTTTGATGTCTCGAGTGAATGGGTCAAGTCATGAAACTCGCCGCTAAAATCAGCACATAGTGCTTTTAGGTTAAATAATAAGTTATTTGTGAAATCAATATTTGCATAACATCGCTTATAATCAATGTATATAAAGCACCGCTTTCAAACAAGCAACTGAAAAATAATCGATGTGCAGGAAGCATTGTTGCTTTAGAGCTCGATTGAATCAGTCGCAAATTGAGCTTCTTAAAAATGTAGCATGAACGGACACCTTTGGGTGATCATTTGAGGACCTTATGGGAGAGCTATCACTTGGTCTATCACTCCATGTGGAGGAGGGGTGGCCGGCGATCACAATTCTACCCTGTTGGTTATCTGAAAATAGATCTACACCATCCAACTAGGCTAGCGAAGTTGGATGAACGAGATGATTTGCGGCAGTTACATATTTCCGTTGATGTAATTTAGGGTTTATGGGCCGCGCGGCCAACCCTTTTTTGGGCGAGGGATTCAAAGAACTGAACGTTAGTTCGAATAGGTCGATCGATCATGTGCAAAAGTGGGTAGCCGGTGATCATGCTGATACCTTCGGGGCCGTATGAAATTAGATCTAAGCCATTCGATTTGGCTGGCAAAGATGGGCGGTCATGATTGATTTGCGATAGTAACATACTGCCGCAAACACAAATTAGGGTTTCAAAGAAGCCGCGTCTACCCTAGTTCGATCGAATGGTTTGATGCGTCATTGACTTTCCATAAGCAAGTCGATCGACTTGGAAGAAAATTGGGCCGCCGGTGAACACATTGGTGCCTCTTTGATCGTTCGATATGCGATCTAATCTGTCCAACTAGGCCGGCTGAGTTGGACAAATGCGATGGGTTATGAGACCATTTTTGCCGGTCTTAGCTCGTTTGAGCTATTTTTAAACAGCGCGATCATCCATGTTTTGTTAAGCGTTCAAGGATGTAGCGGACGAGCTAAAGGAATTCGACCGGTCGGGATGTTAGTGGGCCCGCCAGTGTTTATCATGACGATCGCCTAGTTCCGTTAGGAGTAGGCTAGGCTGGTTGAATTGTGTGGCCAAATCGTGTGGCCGTGATCATTTTTTAAGACTGATATGGACAGTCTAGATTTTTCTTAAGGAATTAAACGCGTTCGATCGCGCTGACTTTTAATTAAAAGGTGTGTGAACACGTTGGTCTCTTTGTCAGAAGGTAGTATAACATATGTAAGTGTTTTCATGCAGGTCTCAATATTGACACTTCGGGAGATTCATGCTACTCTGCTGCAAGTGAACATTAATCGTCATGTCATGCCAATATTGAGAGTTCGGCTGGGAACATAATATAGGAAAATACCAGGCAGGTCATGCATTAGTGAATAATGCAATAGGTTAAAATTTACAGAATATCTGGGATTATTGCTTCACGCACCATTCTGGATAAATTTCGTAAATATGTCGAATTGCTCAATACATATGTAAGTGAAAAGGTTTATGCACTCATCACTTTCAGATGGCTTTTGTTCCTTTGCAGGATGACAGCGTATTAAAATACAGGGTTTCACGATTTTATCCCTAAACCGAAAACCACCATCAACATTAAGTACCCTGCTTAGCACGTAATAGTGACGCTATTGCGGGGTAAGCACTAGATGGTGACAGACGAAGAAATTCACAAGAGAAGTTCGGTGTACATTACCAGGATAGAGGCTGACTCGGTTCTTGAGCAAGATACGTTTCTTTTCAGCATACGCGGTTATCTTCAGGTAGATAAGTATCTATTTGATCATTATCCCGTATCTGAAGTCTTTATACGCGGTAAGTGGAGACTCCTTTTCTTCTTGGGACCTTGCTGATTTGTGGAATATAAAGAGAGGCGTTTGACCCTTCCTCTCCATGCCGATCATCACAGAGTTACATTCTTTTTCGTTCCAGGTACTGCTCCACATGTCTCACGTAACTTGATTATGATTTTTTTTTTGCGTCGATTATTGGTGTAATCATGATGCTTCTTTGCAGTATATGATGGGAACTGCTGGTGATGATTATTCTTCAACTTCCCCATAGAGAAGCTTTGAAGTCCACAAACCCAGGGCTAACGCATTCGAGGAGGTGATGGCCAAAATAGATTCTCCGTTTCATGAGGCTGGTCGTGCTATACAGGGTATGTCCCTTGTGCACTTACGCATCGTCCGAGAGCGTGTTCAAGCTTTTCTGGCTTCAGTTAGTATGGAGGAGAAGTGGAGACATGATGAAGCGTCTCAGCGTGATGAAGCGTTTCACCCCCCGAGTGCTAGGGCTGAAAGATTCGCGGCTCGATTGAAGCGGCGGAGGGTTGAGCATAATCAATCTCCTATTGGGAATAAGTATGATTACCCTATTCATAACGGGATCATAATTCTCGACTCTGATGTGGACGAATCGGAGCATCCTCAAAAGGATGTTGGGGCAGTTTATGAAAAGGATGTCAGTGCAGCTTCCGAGAAAGAGGTCGAAGTAGCTTCTGTAGAGGATGTTGAAGCGACTGCTGGAGGGAATGCTGAAGTGGATGCTGGGGAGAACATGGGAGCGGCATCTAGAGAGGATGTTGAAGCGTCTCCTGGGAGGAACATTGAAGCATCTGCTGAGAGAGGTGTTAAAGAGGCGTCCGAAAGGGAAGTCGAGGCAGCTTATGGAGAGGATGTGGGGAAAGATGTTGAAGCAGCTTCCAATGAAGACTCCAGTGAAGGCGTCATTGATCCCTGTGTTAATACCGATAACTAGATTTCCCACTTTATCATTTCTTTTTATTTTAGCATCTTTTCGTAGCTTGTAGACATTTTGGTATTCCGTGGTTTTTCTGTTTATATGATTGGAGCCTGAACCTTATCAAATAGTAGTTCTTCTATTCATGTTATCTTGAGACTCTAGTTATGGCGCTCTCCAGTAGGGTTACAATAGAATCTCCCCATTCCATCGAGTTGTGCGGCCGAAGGGAACGCGACACATAAAAGTGATGATGTGTTCTTATGTGCCTGGGTGCCGCCTCCATGATAATTACATATAACCCTAATAATGATAGCTTGAAGTAGGGGATGCAATGATGGAAATTAAGGATTGACCACGAACATGTTCACCTCCAATTGATAGCGTGTTGCAATCCATGTGGTGATTGAGGGGCTACTTCATCGTTGAAGCAGGCTGCACTTCAGGGTACAAAAGGCGCTTTCCTTAAAAAATCACATACTTATCGACAATTTCCTTGCCCTTTTCTTTCTTCACGTGCTCTCCTTTTCGGTGTTTCTTGAAAGATATGAGATGTCCCTTTTAGGGTTTTGCCTTTCTGGTTTGAATTGATGGGTAATGATTTTATGAGGGTTTGGGTTTACTTGAGACTTTTCCTTGAGATAATTTAGGAGTAAGAATTTTAAAAGAAATGATGCTTTGATTAGCTGATAAATTGAAACCCTAATTATGAATGCAAGCAGTGCAATCATTTTGGAGGAATTATAAATATTGCATGGAAAAAGAAATTGCTAAAGGAAACACTAAAAAGAATCTTGGAGGAGAGGGCGGCGCGACATCTTAGGTATTGAAAGGTTTGAGCCAGCGGGCGTGTATTACTACGCCCTCTAGCTTGTATGCATTGATGAGCTTGCAATAACCTCCCAAAATAACTTCTGCCACTAGGTACGGCATGTTTTTCTCTCTTGCGGAATCAGACGGAGCAGGTTGAGCGGCAACTTTCAATACCAGATCTCCAACTTGGAATGGATTTGGGCGTTGCGCCATTACTTTACCAGATTCCTTATCTTTAACTGTGAAAGTTTCTAAGCTCTTGATAAAATACTTGAAAGGACCAGCGTCCCATTCACATCTCCTGGTAATGGCTGGGTTGATAATCGGATCAAGTACCCAAGTTTTGATGGTAGGAGAAGTGACTGGTTGCAAAAGGGGTTGTTCGATGAGACTTACTTGTGCCCGGAATCTGCGAACAAATGCTGATACGCTCCCGCCGGGTAGTTGTGTCACATTCGTGAGTTGTTGATACGGTAACAAATAGTCTTCGGGATCAGATGGTTTATTGGAGACTCTTTCAGGTATAGACACTGGTAAAGGAATACTCCTAGCTTCGCCTTGTTATCGTGTATCCATGAGCGCCCCAGGACCATATCATAATTTGGGTATTCCTTAACTACATGAAATTTAGTGTGTGTTAGAGTATCACCCACCTTGATTTCAAGATTGATGTACCCGTAAGCGTCTCTGGATTCTCCTTTCAAGTTTTTGATTATGGTTGGGTAGTGAAACGCTTCCTTCTTCGAAATCTTTGCAGTCCTCAGAGTCTTGACAGTGACAATATTGAAGTCAGAGGTGGCATCAATCAGTGTGCTGTCAAACTCGACATCCTTCAAGCAAGCAGTTGTTAAGATTCCCCAGTTGCATCTATCAGTCGCGCTTACCAGGAAAGACTGGGGTTTGGGAGCGGCTTCCCTGACTGGAAATAGACGCTTGCCTGATACAAAATGGTTGAGGGCTCCGAACATGTCTTGACGCTGCGCCTTGGAGAAATACAATATTTCACATAAATGCCCTATTATAGACTGCACAGATTTGTGGACGGAGTCCCCAGAAATCATGCAGTTGCTGACAGGAAGAGGGTCTCTGTGAACTCCTTCATTTCCTAATTGAAGTTCTCCTGCATCCACCTTCTCTTTGAAAATGCGCTTCAATTTGTTGCAGTCGCTGGTCGGATAGTTGACAAACCTATGGTAGCGACAATACTTGGGATTTTCCATCTCTTCTTCGGTCGGCGGTCGTCTGAGAGGAGGTAGTTTGATGGCATCATCTTGAATCCATGCTTCCAGGAGTTCTATGACTTGTTCATTGGAAATGGGAAGTATGGAGCAACGTCCCCAGTTTCTTGCACAGGAGGCTTAGCCGCGGCTTTCCGGGATGGAGTTGTCTGCACTGGTGCGGCACGCTTAGGTTGTTGCTCCGCTGCTGGAGCTTTCCTTTTCCCTCCTTTCCTTTTCACTTCGATATCCTCTATGCACGCATATCTCCTACTAACTCCCTGAAAAAGGCCGGTCATGCTCATTTTAAGACGTTAAGCTCCGCGACTAACTTATACGAGCTGCTTGTTTAAAAGCGATGTTTTATATACATCGATTATAAACGATGTTTTATAAATATTGATTTCACAAACAATCTTATTATTTGACCTAAAAGCACTATATGCTGCTTTAAGCGGATAGTCACACGACTTGACCCACTCGGCAGCCTGCTGTATGTATTTTCCTAAAAAATACTCGAGACATCAAACATGTCACAAACTGGGGGATGCTCACTAGGGTATTGGTATGGCGGTTTACAGCGTGTGGCGTGCAACACGCCCATTATGAGAAAGTGTCAGGAAAGGGCGGACGGTTAATAACGGTAAGAGAGTAGTGGGTGTAAGGCTGACCGGTCTTCCCACATAATGGAAACGTGATGGTCACCACCTTTTGCACAACTCCACTTCTCCACTACTTAACCATCTCCACTTCCTATGAGATCAGGGTGCGCTCAATCATGACTTGTATAAATAGGTTTTCAACCTATTTCGATAGAACACAAGTGTTATCAACACAAGTATCCAGAAAACATCAAGAACTGATAGCTTACATTCTGCAAGCCAGTTCCACATTCTGATACAAGTCATAAAACAACGACACCTTCATAATTCAACATTCTGAACTCAACACCTTTTTCACTTCCCTCCCTAAGATCAACCCTTCTCCTTCATTTTGTGACCGAATTGAATCTGGAACAGCCATTTCTTGGTTTAGGCCAGAATCTTACAGATTGATCTCTCGAATCTAAAAGTACTCCTGTGCAGTACATTTGTTTAGGGTTTGAATTCATTTCTCATCAACACACCCAAATTTACCAAAAACAGCAGAATCAGTTTTTACCCCAAAACAGGGTCAGAAACTATTCTAGTTTGCATCTTGAATATTATTACTTGAATTGTTATGTTCATATTCTCAAGTAATGGTATTGAAAAGATTTCACCCTATTTGAATAAAAAAGGTTAAAATCGACATTTCTGCCCTTCTTAGGGTTGTCTGTGTTGATCGTACGTACACCCTACTTACTCTGTATATAGGTTCCGTAACACTACAGTCTTTTTTCTTCTTTGCAACTCTTTTAATCAAAAGGTTGCTTGTGGAGCTGTTTTATTTGTGCTTCTTCACAAACCCATATTTCAAAATTATAGAGACTCCAAGCATAATCCCTTCTGATGGAAAAGATGTTAACATGATTGTTAAGCCGTCGGTTATGAAGGAAAAAGAGAGATCCCATTCCTCTACAACTTTGAAGAGAAAAATGAAGAATATGAAGAACCAAGAGCTAACAACTCAAATCTTCAAAAGTCTTCTGTTGTTCTTGAAGAGTTAAAACAAACTAGGATGGAGATTCAGCAAATGAAAGTCGATGTTCTAAGATCTCTTGAAATCCAAAACGCCCTGGTTCGACAACAGTCAAGAAGGTTTGTTGGAATTGACTCCTTTCTTCATGAACCTTATGTTCCAATGTCTGTTGACGATAAGGAGTTCGGGGACGATAAAGAGTTTTTCAAGAATCTTAATGTCTAGGAAACTTCTTATGAGAATTTATTCTTATGTTTAAGAAGGATAACTAGGGGTTGGTATAGCAAATATTGTGATTACACATAGCTATTTCCAACGTTTTCATCTTGCAATGTTTTTAGATTTTTTATTTAAATTCTAAGTTATTTGGAAGATGATCTTGCAGTATTTAATCTTATTGGTGTTATATATTGCAAATGTTTTATGAGATATATATGCGTTTACGTTCGTGAACTATGCTATTATCTCATATATGCTCAAAAGTTAAGTCTATTATGTCTTTATACAAATATTGATAAAAGATAGAATGAACTTTTTGAGAAAATTCCGCAGTATTGATCTTTCCCTGATCCACTATTATGTGAAAGTATTGTATTTACTCTGTAAGTTTTCATATGTTTAGTGATTTCGTATGTTGAGTGATTTCGTATGTTAAGTGATTTCCGGCTAAATTAATCAATAAGATCTTCATGTGGTTAAATTACTTGAGTTTACTGGATACAAATCCATGTGGCTTGTTTATGTCCAAAGAAATCCTTCTTTTCTCATAAAATTAAGGTCGCTCATGTTGTTCTCTTTGGAATGACATCAAATGGGGGAGAGTTCTTAAATGAACTTGTGCTTAATTGCCATATCTTTATGGGGAGAGCGGTTGTGGAATTTGAAGGGGTTAACTTTTATCTTAATAAACTCCTTGATGAATACACTAAGTTTTGACTATGTGAAATCATCGAAACAAAGTTGATATGTTTCTTTTTAGTCATGAATTATCTTTTGGGAATTCATTATGATCCCATAGTTTTCGTACCTTTTCCAATTTATATTGACAAAAAGGGGGAGATTTATTTAGTAGTTCACACTACATACATATGGTTTACGGATCTTTATGTACGGGGGATTGGATTCCATTATAAGATGGAAGTATTGACTAAGGGGGAGTGATACATATCACCGTAGTATTATTTCAAAGTTCTGATGCAATTGGACTTTGATTGTATATAATAATACTATGAAACTGAATAACAATGATGGGGAACTTTCGTTTTCATATTTTTATTGCTACGGATCTTCAACAACAATGATGCTGAGTTTAACACATTCAGAATCGATGGAGAAATTGAAGTAACGAAGAATTCATGGAAGTTGAAGAGCTAAGGATATTAAGCATGATGGATCAGAAGCTACAAAGTTTATTTATTTTGTAATCCATATGTATTGATAGTTTTGTCACTAAAATTGACAAAGGGGGAGATTGTTAGAGCACTGCTCGGTCGAACTCGCAAGCGTTGCTATCTCAAGCTTGTTTGTCAAGTTTAGTTGATAAAAACTATATACTTGATTTCTAGTCTACTTATAGCTATGTCTCGGATTAGGATAGAAGTGTGTAGTTGAGCTTTAGACTTCACGGGGTTCACCATTTGAAGAATAAGATCTACTGAAGAGCTTGGAGGAACTTCATCAATAAAAGTTATGTGGAGACTAAAACTTATCTATCACTCAGAAGTCCATTCTATTAAATCTTCTAAAGAGACTAAGTCGTATAACTATATAGACTTTTACATTATACACAATTGAAATTTCGAGATGAGTTTATCTCGTTTATATATTTCTCGAAATACGTGTTGGAAGCTTTTTATCTTTAGCTAAGTTCATCATCTACTTGACGAGTTTAGTTGGAGACAATTTATTTGTTGGTCTTTTTATCAAATCAATCAGCAAATCAAACAGATAGAAATCTATGAGCCTGATTAATATGAGAAATACTTGGACGATACCAAAGACCAATATACAAGATCAATCAAAGTCCTAACAAACAAACAAGGTCGTATTTATCAACGATGATTGATTAACGGAAAACCTGTGATATTTCAATTATAAAGATAAACGATATAATGCGGAAAAGAAATAACACAAACACCAGAAATTTTGTTAACGAGGAAACCGTAAATGCATAAAAACCCCGGGACCTAGTCCAGGATAAACACACACTGATTATAAGCTTGTACACCAATTTCCTACTACCTATTCAGACTATATGTAATACCTGCTTCAGCTATATTCAAGCACTTGTAGAACTCCTGGAAGAACACCGATTCTCTTTGGGAATTCTTCTCGTAAATCTTATAGCATAGCAAAAATTCTCTTTAGAAGTTATTCTCGAAAATCTTCTGGCAGAACACAGTTCTCTTCAGAAGCAATCTCAAAAATATTATAGCAGAATGTTAGTTCTCTTTTCGATCTTTTGTTTCCACTAAATACCGGTTTGATTTCCCTTTAGATGTAAATCAAGGTTTTGGAAATCTTGTGTTTGTTTTGAGAAAAACAACTACTAGGTAAAAGTAATATCAAAACAAACTTGTAGATTAGGGTTTATTATGCTCTTCAAAAAATGGAAGAGAAACCTAATTATTCTACAATAAGAACAACTAGAATAAATCTAGAGATATCTTGTTTAAAACTTCTTAAGGATTTTTACGAGATACCTTAATCGAAGTTTTCTTTCTAGTTCTGATTTCGACCAACTAGTGTCGGTATACGATCGAGAACTGAAATATATCAAAACCTAGGGTTTATGATCAACAACTCTTGAATGGTCTTATGTTAGAAGAGAAGACCTTAGAATAGAAAAGAGGTGAAAAACCTAGATTACAAGTTGTTTAACAATCACGAAGATTATTCCCAACCCGGATTTGTGATCCCCAATACAAAGACTTTTATCTCACTCTTGTTCTTTAAGAACAGAAGACATGGAAAACAACATATGAAGCTTGCGCCAATTTTCCAAAGGGATAAAAAGGTTTAGCATTCACGAACCCTTTATTTATAGTGAACAAGGTAGCTTGAATCCTAAGCAAGTATTTTCCTTTTTCAAGACTCTCTTAATTTTGGGAGCCTTTCCTAAGTTACAATATTCTTGCATAAATAATTACTTTAGCATATATTGTATTTATGTGAATAAATCACAATTTAACTTATGAAGGAAATCTAAAATATCACAAACACTTTAAAATGGTGATCAAATATGTTTGGAGTAATAGTCATCTTTCCTAGATAAGGAAACATCAAAAACTTGACTAAAAAAGGCCTCTAGTCACGTATTTGCGCTCAAGTCCGTGAACCGTTACAAACAATTCGTGGCTTGTTTCCTACTAACGAACTGCAACAGTTACAGCAACACTTATAACTGTTCCTTTAATAAATCACTCATAACTTCATCGTTATAACTCGGAATTGAGTGATTCTTGGCTCGATGAATTCTTAAGCTCATTCACTATAGTATGAGAACCTTTCCAGGGATAAAGTTTATTGTCACAAAAGTCGTGGCTCCAATAACCTCGAGTATATATACATAAATGTACATTTACCGTCATAGGAATTGGTTCATAGAGTGAGCATTTGTTTCAATAGATTAGAAAGGTAGAATTGAACAAGAATCCAAATGAAATCAATTACCACATACCTTTTTTGATGAAGTCCTCATTGATGTATTCTTATAGTCTTCAATCTTTATCCTTCAAGGATAGCTTCGATTTTACTTCTTAGACCTAATCTAGTCCGAAACTAACTTTGGTATACTAAATCAAGAATGCATTTTGGAAAATAAATTTGACAACTAGCTTTACATACCAACACTAGTGGGTTCAACCGAGCAATGCTCTAACAGAAACTAAATATTAAGTAAGGATGATCATGTGACAATTACCTTGAAAATCTTACATGATTTTTGTGAGACAATCATTTGGGAAGTTTCGTATTGATAGATTGATCACATGAGAGTTACTTTAAGCTAGTGGTATGTGTAAGATTACCATTGTTATTTTCTAAGAATGTTTCAATGATTAAATGAGAGTTTAGAACTACTACCAATGCCTGGATATAACACAATGTGTATACCTTATATGCTAACTGTGAAGCTCTAGTTCAGGTCCGGAACTCTTGTTTCCGAACATGTTTACCTATGAAAGGTCTGGAACTGTGGTTCATGTACTCTGTTTGCGAACGTCTAGACAAGGCTAAGTCAGGAACTGTGGCCCGCGTACTCTGTTTGCGAACACAGTGGCTGGGTTCTAAAATCGGTAAGTATGACTTTTCATACTCTTGAACTAAGGTTCGTCTGCGAACTAAAGTCCCTGGAACTTTAATAAAATAAAGGTATGTGAACTTGTTTTGAAAACCGTGGCATTATGTTCATGAATTGGTTCTTGTATAGTACTTTGTACAACTACAAACCAAACCGAATATGTTTCAAATGGTTCATATATATTTCTATGAGATAGTGAACATTTGAACAACTCTCTTAAAGCACATTTAGATTTATTTGATTATCTATCATGATTGATTGATCATCATATTTGATCTAGAAGTGTTAGATGAATATGGCTAAACTATAAGTGTTCATATGGCTAACTTCGGTTAACTATTATTGAGGTAACATTTATACACGTTTAGGTACGGTTCATCTATATCCAAATATAGGTATATTTTATTTGTGTGTATCAAGCTAATACCGTCTAACGGTGGAGAATAATTGCTTAGTTTCTAAGCAGACTTAGCTTGAATCTTAAATCAGGAGTTTATCTAACGGTGAATATCAATTGCTTTGTTACTAAGCTATCTTAGCTTTGATTGTAACCAACCCTGATTTGAAAGACTATATAAGGGAGAACTCTAGCATTTGGGAAACCTAATCCCGACATTCTCGTGTGTCCTAGTTGCAAACTAGAGTCGATTCTCCATTAACCTAGGGTTTTCCAAAACCATTATTAGGTTAACGACTTGAAGACTTCATTTGGGATTCGTGAAGCCAGATCCAACTATTTTCTCTGTAGTTGCATATTCTGATCTTACTTTTTCTATTGTATTGAGTTGAATCTTCTCTAAGATTTTCTCGAGATTTATCTCCTATAAGTAAGATATAAAAAGTAATCACAACAGTTCTTCATCTCAGACTCTTGTGATTCCGCAATAACTTTTTCTATTAATCATTTAGGTTATTGTGAGGTGACTAATATTTCTAGGCTGCTCTTCGGGAGTATAAGACCAAATTATTAGTTGAGTTTCCTGTTAACCTTGATTTATCTTTAGACGGAAACAACAACCAAAATAGACTTATCTGTGGGAGACAAATTTGTTTGTAATTCTTCAACTTTGGGTCGTAGCAACTTAGTTGTGAGTGAGATCAGCTAAGGGAATCACATGCGCAGAGTCCAGCTGGGATTCAAGAGGCATAAGGAACGTGACTGTACCTTAATCGGTGTGAGACTTGGTTAGGGCTCAACTACATTCAAGTCCGAAGTTAACTTATAGCAGGCTAGAGTCTGTAGCGGCTTAATACAACGTGGTGTTAAAATCTGGACTAGGTCCCGGGGGTTTTCTGCATTTGCGGTTTCCTCGTTAACAAAATTTCTGGTGTTTGTGTTATTTATTTTCCGCATTATATTTGTTTATATTATTGAAATGTCACAGGTTGTGTGTGTTTCAATCATAGTTGATAAATCCGACCTTGTTTGTTGGATAAAACTTGATTGACACTCGGACATTGGTCTTTGGTACCATCCGAGTTATTCTCATATCAATCAGTCTCACAGATTTCTATCTAGTTGATTTACTGATTGTATTGAGAAAGAGATAAAGCTCTTTGATATCTTTCTTGTTTGAGTCTCACTCTTAAGTTGGTTCTCTCGGAATTATATTGGAGTTTAGTCCATACAGATTGCCGAACGAAATATTGGGTGTGGTTGTTAGACCTTCGCGTTTTCATAAAGGTACTTTTTCTAATCTGCAAATTAGTGAAGAAGAAAAAGGAGGAGTTGAAGAAGAAATCGAATTGAGTGAAGTTGGAGAGCGAGAGACAAATCCTCATTGCCAGGAAAAATAAGGTAAAAAGTAATTCCCACAAACCCGTGTCTTATTTTATTGTGTTTGATTGATAGATTAAGTTTAAATTGTCATGAACTGAGTTTCATGACAATTATACCAACGAGTTATTTTCGTAGTTTTCTTATTAGTAAAAGGGTAGCTTAGGCATTCCTGTTTGTGAATAGATTGCAGCAATATATGTTGAGTCTCTTGTAAGGAATCGATATGAAAATAATGAAATAAAATATGTTATTTTCTCCCAAATATCGTATGTTCTCTCTTTCCATCCTCTAATTCGTCTAATTCTTCTTTTAACCCTCCAATTCCTCCCTTCTTCTCCAATAATCTCTATCCTTAGAGATTGAGAGTTGTTCCTGAGATCCAATTGTCGCGTAGATCGTGACAAATGGTATCAGAGCACTCGATTCTGAGTGGCCTGGTTACAATGGAGAATCAAAAAGAATTTGATGAGCTAGCTAAGAAGGTTGATTCCCTGATAAGAATTCAGAAAGACTTAGTTACGGAATCCAAGGATACTTACAACAATCCGTCACCACAACTGATCACCAGCGTTAAGAATTTATCCGTTGAATTGAAGGTCGTACAAGATCGTTGAGCAAAGTGAAAGTAGACGAAGGCTTGCCGGAACCCTCATCTGGATTTTCACCCAAAATCGACGCCGATTTGGAAGTAATTCTTAGTGAGGCAAAATCAGTGAGTGATTTCACTCAATATTCTACAACACCGCCAGCAACAGGAGAAGTTAATTTTCGATCTACACCAAAAATCAATTCTATAATGTCGCTACAGATTCAATGCAGGATTTCAAATCAAAATTAAGGTTTCTAGACTACCAAGAAGGTAAACCTTTCACCTCTAGACATAAAATTATTTTAGATTCTCAAATTAAAGGGTTTGCAAACAATGAGGTTATACAGTTCAATATACTAAATTGGAATTTTGATGATGAGTCTCGACAGTTTGAAGGTCGAAGGTTTATTACAGATAATGACCTAAATCAAATTCCGTCTAGCTTATTCAATTTTATCAGGTTGTGTTTTGTCACACACCTAACCCAAATTGTCTCTGTATGTGATGTATTACCTAGCCTTGATGTCGTACGGATGTTATTTGATCGTGGTAAAGAGATTGAAGTTATTAGAAGGTACTCGTGTTTTGTTGGAAGTAGTTTTAAGCTCTATCTGGATATATTTTGTTGTTTGATTGCTCTTAATGGGTTGATTCCAAGGAAAAAAATACAATGCAAACAGTTATTGCAAGCTGATTATAGAACTTGGCTTCGGTTTAGAATTGTTGTTTGTGCATCCGAATGTGTTTGTGTTTGTTAAAATTAGTGGCAGTCATGATGCTTGCAAGTTGTCTGGTAAAATGTTGCAGCAAGTTATTCTTCCATGGACTAATGGGGTACTTCTAGTGACAAGGGAAAACAAGCCTGAGAATACTCAAGAACTATTTGAGCAACTGCTTGTGAGGGATATCAGACTTTCTACACACATGGAAGAGGATTAGAAGGAGTTCATGGAGAAGGAAATGATCTCAGTCAACAACATTATGCTACTAGTGTGGAAGTTAAACTGTCTACAGTTGAATCCTTGGGCTTGCTTACCAGAGATTGAATTATTCATATTTTTTCTACCTAGGGAGTATGAGAAGAAAATGCGTGGTAGTGTTGTACAGAGTTTAAGTGAAGATGCAGATTCCTTACTTTGGAGGCTTTCAAATGGACTGCCTATTGGTATTAAGCTTCTCCATGTTTGTTCAATGAAGACTAGTATCTATGCAAGAACGAAAAGAGATATATCCAAGATTCTTGTGAGGAGTTTAAGAGGTAAATTTGAATTTCTTTCGCTAAATATTGTAGCCACAGTCTGCCATTGGTTCTCTATAGGACAGGCTAAAAGTATTCTTCATTGTGTAATGCTATATAGATCATCTAATGTACCAGCTGATGAATTTTTCTCACAAAAGTGGCTAGAAGTGTTAACTCCAGAAGATAATTTTTGTAGACGCCATGATTATTCTCTTATGGTGACTTTGTTAGTTGCTGGGAGTTATTGTCATCTCTTGAGGGTGAATTCCTTCTTGCCCAGTCTCTTTCATGTATCTACAATGAATGATGACCACAGTACCCGAAATAAATCTATGAAGGAAACTATGATTCCTTGTTCATTCTCAACACCTTTGAAGATGCTAGGAAAATTGTTTGGCTCAAGAGGGGTCATACAGGAGTGGAATGCTGGGAAAGGGGAATGGAAATCAAGGGAATGTTGACAAAGGCTAGTGCTGGTGAAATCAGTGGACATGAATGGTTGGAAGAAATGTTTACGGAAGTTCATTGTTCTTGTACTCAGCTAGGAGTTGCAGTTTTGAAGTTAACAATCATAGTAACTCAAATATACAACCTCATAGAAGCTACTGGAGTTCCTTGTAGTGATATACTTGGTACAAATAGGGTACATAGGAGGGTTGATTTAACTGTGTTAGTGCACATTATTGCGAGTGTTTTCTCGGCTATGGGATGGACATGATCAATCTTCTAATCTTCGAATACTATGTTCTACCGGGAAACAAAAAGTGGTTTTTGGGTCAACCATAAAAACTTCAGGTTGGAGGTAATCATGTTTATTTCAGGTTTCACAATTCATAAAGAGAACTGTATAATACAATGGTTGCTGGTAGTGTGGGACTCCTTCGCGGTGAATTGTGGAAGGCGGCATTCTGGACCTTACAGACAAACTCGAAGCAAATTGCAATTTTACCTCAGGCAGTTAATCAAATAGAGGAAAGGGCTGCCAATTCCATGCTGTCAGCAAATGCCTCTCATAATTCCTGGATTACTATGCACAAGATCGAAGGTAAAATGATTATGCTAGTACTTTTTGAGGGAAAAAGACAGTACTGTCTTTTCTTAATATCTGGTGATCCGGCTTCAGTTTACACAGTTATCGGTAGCAGTGCCATTTATCGCACTCTTGCTAAATTAGTTATTATCACTGCCATTTTGCAAACAGGTTTAGCTAAGGGTAACATCATATCAGACTCAAAACTGATGAGGGGTTACAGTCAGGTGGCGCTTGAGAAAGGTGAAAAGTCAGAGCTACAGAGCAACAAGGAAGAAATTATCTCCCTAAACAAAGATCGGCAGATGCAGAGTTCTGTGTTTGAGGTGGGAAATTGTTTACATATAAAACTCCAAATGAAAATGCATGTTCATGCCTCAACTGTTGATGGAGTAAGATTTCTTACATTGAAGGGTACTCATACAGTCATTTGCGATGCCATTTTAAAGTTGATATTCATGGATGATGGAGTTGTTCTTACTAGTAAATACAAAGCAGTGGGTTATAAATTTAGTAGGTATGTTGTCTTTAGAGAAATAGGCACAGAATACTTTAAGTGCATTGGTCAGTTTGGAATTTGGACCAAGTTTCATGCCTACGGTTCAGATGAAAGCTTTCAGTTTCTTAGGAGCCGTGGTACTAAAGTTTACTACGATCACATCTTCTACTGAATTCGAGATGCAGCCGATAGTATGCAATAGCTCTGTGTTCCACCGGTCAGGATCATTTTATATCCTTGAGGACAAGGATGATTTTAAGGGGTGGGATTTTTCATGAACCGAGTTTCATGACAATTAGACCAGCGAGTTGTTGTCGTAGTTTTCTTATTAGTGGAAGGGTAGCTTAGGCATTCCTGTTTGTAAATAGATTGCAGCAATATATGTTGAGTCTCTTGTAAGGAATCGGTATGAAAATACTGAAATGAAATATGTTCTTCTATCCTAAATATCGTCTGTTCTCTCTTTCCCTCCTCTAATTCGTCTAATTCTTCTTCTAACCCTCCAATTCCTCCCTTCTTATCCAATAATCTCTATCCTTAGAGATTAAGAGTTGTTCATGAGATCCAATTGTCGCGTAGATCGTGACATAAATCCAAATCCTAAGAGTTTTACGGCAGTTACAGAGTGAAGTTCGGCTGACAATTTAAACGAATTATCAACCAAACTACTTATTATTCTTCATTCTGAAAGTGTTGCGGAGCAGTTCGGCTGATGATTAACCATGAAAATGATAGCCGAACTTCACTTTATGAAGAAAAAAAAAACACTAAGTTCAAGTGCCCTATAATTTGCTCGAGTTGACCGGACCTAAATTCAGCAATTAAAGATTAAAGTTCGGCTTATAACTTGTCAGCAGAACCTAGGTCTAAGTTTTGTAAATAATGAAAATTCCAAAAAAAAAAATGTTTTCTAAAGACTTTTAAAAACAATTTTTTTAAAAATAAATAAAATATAAATGATAAAAATATTATTGTCGTTATTAAGACCCATCAATAACCTAAACACCCAACCACATCTCTCACACCACGTCGAGAATTACGCTTACCTCCCCTCCCATTAGTCGGTGAACGAAACCCTCGCTTCTGATTGGCCGAAATACAAGTTAGCCCCCTTACATTTCGTGGTCGTTAATTTTAAATCCAAATTATTCGATCTGATGCTCCAGATTGAGCGGTAGCGTTCACCTTCTTTTTGTGTTGGCTATAGACGAAACCCTAGATCCTGATTTGTTGAAATTTTATAAAAATTCTTACACCACGTTTACATGATTTTAATAAAATCCGGTCTGTCGGATTTGTTACAACTAAAATACTAAAATAGATTTCTAAAGCCGAAAAATATGGAGAAAAAAAAAGAAAGAAGAAGATTTGTTTCTCTATATAGTTTCTAAAAAAAAAAAAAAGATTTGCTTCTCTATATAGTTTCTTAATTACTCATGTATACGGTGAATAACTAGATTTGTTTCTTAACATAGGTTCTTGGGTAGTCACGTATATGAGAACATCTGCTTATAATATGTAGGCTATATTTTTCAATCCAAAGAAAGATACATATATATAACGACCATAAATAAGCTAATAATGTTTGGAAGTATATAATCTTTATCTAAAGATTTTTACCTGGATTAAATAGATACGGATCTGTGAATCTGGAAAATTTAAGATTTCTTAGATTCCAGTCTTTTTTAAACTTCCGCTAATACGTGTGCTGCCTGGAATAAGAAATGTATATATGGTAAATACAGGTCATGATAAGTACGAGAGTATCCATAGAAACTACGAAAGAATTATCTATTTCATATTCTCATCACCTACATATTCTCATCGCCTCCTCCTAGCTTGCTCCGATATCGCTGTAAGTTTTGCCCTTTTTTTTCGTGTTTTGTTGGCCAGTTTAATATTCATTGAAAAGACGAGGATACCCAAATATACCTCAATCTAAAACTTTTCCACATTTAAGTCCTTTTCCGAAAGTGATTGTCTATGGACTAAGTAGAGACAATCCAACTAATCGGTTCACACTTCGTGTGATCGTCTATGGATACGAGATCGAGACAATACAACAACGAAGTATGTTTACTTGATAATAGGTTCGAACATAACCAATTATAGTTGGATCCCTTTCCAGCCGAAACAAGTATTGTGCACACCAAAGATTATGAACCCAAAAAGTCTTCTTGTCTTCAAATCTTCTTTAATCTTCAATCAGCACCTGCATACAATCAACTTGAATATCTTGTGATCAATCACACACAGAACGAAGTCTATTAACGTTGGATTATCACAAGACATCTTTAGATCTACAAACAGTCTAAATATCCCCGTCGAAACTTCGATCTAGTTTGAGTGAATCTTATATCAGAA